>VZTG01008549.1:217744-244360 GCA_013397845.1 Melanocharis versteri | reverse complement strand
AAAAAAAAAAAATTAAAGGCAAACTATGGGGTTGGGAGAAAGTCGTGGGGAGCCTTAAAATATTGGAAGCACGGAGGAATGGATGAATTGCGGTCAGCGAGCAGTTTTGCTGCGGCTGCAAAGCGATGATAATGATAGTGGTCACCTCTCCCTGTGCCTGCAGCAGACCTCCTCTCCCAGGTCTGCAAAACGGTCCTGTAAAACCTCCCCGTTTTGGCTTGGGTGCCACGAGGAGCTGAGGGAAGTCAGGGCTCCCGAAGCCAGGAGATGGGGCCGGGAGGGGAGGCGGGGGGAGCATCTTGTCTTTAATTACATTTCCACAGAAGCGGGGAGGGGGGGAGACGCAGGACTGGTGATTGGTCTTTAATGAGAGGAAGACAAATTCAGCAGGTCGGTGGTTCCCACCCGCTAAAATTTCACGAGGAGCCGCTGGCAAGCAAAACAAAAGCCAGTGGCTCCTGCAGCCCGCCCTGCCTTTACCCCAGCATCCCTCCCAGAGACGCATCATTTCGCAAGGCTGTGCCTTTCCACCTCTCTCCTAGCTCTATCCTGAGTTTGGTTGGTTTTCTCTATGAACACATTTATTTATGATTTCCTTCTCCATACTTCCTTTTCCGTGTACCTCGGTGACTGTTTGGCCATCCTGTCCCCCTCTGTATGAGCACCGGCGGGGTGCCCCCCTGCTCCCCCCTGGATGTAGTGTATGCCGTGGCCCTTTGTTCTCGCTCCATCCTCGCCCCGGGCCAGCGCTGAGCTCCTCCGTGCCTGACACATGTCCCCATACACATCCCGAGGAGGGAGGCTGTGCTTCTCGCTTGCATGAAGGGAGACATGCATGCCTGTTGGGGCTGATCATTTTCCAATGTGATTTCTTTTTTTTTTTAATTATTATTTTCTCCCCCCTTCTCCTGCCCTCCTCCTCCCCCCCCCTNCACTCTGCAAATTAGCCCTGCTACAGAGCAGAGCTGTGTGGTCAATCCACTCCGAGGATGCCTTGGTAATCTAATAATGCAGAAAACTGCTGGGTTGATGGCAACTTTTAAAGCGATTTATCATCCGCATCATATTTTTGACCTGTCTTGTTAGAAACACATCCTTACAAGAGGAAACATCCCCCCCTCCTCCACCTCACAGCCTTATTAGTCAGTAACCACCAGGCTTTCATAGCTCATAATCCATCAAACTCATCCACATTTTAATGACTTAATTCTTCTGACACTCTCGAAAAGCCACGTTTGAGTCTTGAAAAAGCCACCTGGTACAGAGAAAAAAATTTTTTTTGTTTGTTTCTGTTTTTTTTTTTTGGTTTTTGTTTTTGTTTTAGCATCGCGGGCTGAGGAAATCCAAGGCGGGTCACGTGCTGGTGGTGCTGCTGTGGGTGTGGAGGCACATGCAGTGATTTCTGTAAAGCCTAGACATCTCTCCAGCACCAACCTGTATCCCTGGGCTCCCTTAAATAACTCCCTTCAGTAACAGGGAGGAGGATAATCCCAAACACGGACAAAACGGGCTCTGAGGTTCATTTATGTAAGGGTTGTGTAAAGGTCTCACACCCATCTGTGTGCATTTCATGACGGCAGAAGGGAGCTGGGCTGATGGGTCTCTCACGTGGGGTTTGGGCTGGTGGCACAGCTTCCATCCTTTTTTAAGAGAAAGAGAAACAAGTAGTGGTCACGTTTTGCTCATGCTGGGAATTACCAGCAAAGTCTAAAGAAAGCTGATCTGGATTTACCTTGCTGAGTGCGGATCTGGCCCCGTGGAAGTGAGTTATTTAAGAACCGGTGAGTTGGTGCGCGAGGGAGGCAGCAGCAGAAGCTGTGAAGCTCGGGGGTGGTCGGGGGGGTGTGTCTGCCACAAAACCCCGGAGCTGCTCTGATGGAGGGGGACGGAGTGCTGAGGACACGGTGGGGACACAGCCCAGCGTTGCTCAGGGCGCCCTGGGCAGAGTGTGGGTGTCCCCCCAGAGTCACCCCGAGTCCCGCTCCGTGACCTTTCTGGAAGGACTGTCTTAGAGTAAGTCTTGAGTTTCATTTCTGTTGCTGCTTCAAACCCTGCTCGTAGCCTGGGCAGCTCTGTGTCGGCTGAAAGGGGAGGACAGAGCATGGCGGGGGCAGGCGCTGCCCCAAAAGCTGTAGGTAGCTCCCCCCAGGTACCTCAGGGAGCACGTGGGACATCCAAGACTGGCTCATCCGTCTCCACTGACCAGAGGGACGATGGTGGCGACCGCTGAAGGTGCAGAGGTGGAAGGAGAGGGGAATACAGCTCCTCTGGGGGTAGAAAGGACATGGGCATCCCCTCCCACCCCTTTACATGCTGGTCTAACCCCATACTGGGGCCGCCTCATGTCTAAACTGGAAGATTCTTATCTCTAGAGGTGTTCAAAAAGGGACAGGCACTGCAGCAGGTCAGCAGAGAAAAACCCTTCCCACCCTTAGCCTGGGAGCGCTCGTTTTGGGAGGCATTAAATTAATGTGTGGGAAATCCAAGGGGAGATTTGCAAAAGGTCTTCTGCTATGTTAAATTGTCTTCGATATCTGTAAGGGAACAGAGTTGGTTCGGCAACTGGCAGGGGTGTGATGGCATTGCCAAATGCTGTGACTCTTGGGCATCCCATGGTATTTGGGTGTTCCTGCACAACCCTGCAGCTCCTGGAGCTGGGCGATAGCATGAGGCTTTTCTCTGGAGGGGTTGCACATAATGTAGAGCTTCAAGCTCCTGCTTATGGCAAACTTGGTCCTCAAAACTCACAAGTCATCACTCAGCAGGTGTTCCAGCTGATGTGGAGGTTTGGGAAGCAGAAGGGGGATGTGGGGCTGCATTGGGGTCAGGGCAGGGACCTGCAGGGAAGCAGTGTGAGCAGGGACAACACCCAGTGGGGAAAATGGTAATTTTATCCCTCTTTTGGTTATTTGGGTAGATGGAGTGGGTGGGTCTGCAGTTGGGCTTGGCAGAGTGGTTTCCCAAGCAACTCTGCACAGGACCCCATGGGAGATCCACAAGTTAAATCCTTGTGTGGTCTTGTCTTACTCCTAAACCTCCTTAGTGAGAAAACTGTGTCTTTTGAGAAAGGTTAAATTCCCCCTCTAAAATGAAAAAAAAAAAAAAAAGCAATCACTCCTCAGCTTCTTGCAACAGGTCCTGGTGGTGGCAGGGACTGGGTTCCTGTGCTGGAGAGCTCAGCAGCAGCCAGGATGGAGGGAAAGCAAACCCTTGTCTGCTCCATGCCTCCTCTCCACCTTTTCTTAACCCTTTCTGCTCCTCCTCTGCTCAGTTTTGCAGTCTCCCAGGACCTTTTCTCACACATTTTCCTGCCTGATGGTCCTTTGCATTTCCCAGCCCCAGCTGGATTGGGCTGGTTGGCCCATGCTGTCGTGGATCCCTCGTGGTAAGTGCCCTTAACCTCTGTTGTTTTCTCTCCCTCCCTCTAAAGGCTGCAAAATGTGCCTTCAGGAAAGTTGCTGTTTGTGTGGCTCGTGGCTCTTTAATGAACATCATCTCTTCTGGTTTGAGGCACTACACCCAGTGGGGTCAGGAGTGAAGAAGTGCTGGAAGCAGCAAAGGTGCAGGTTGTGGGGAGAAGGAGAGAGTAAGGGGCAGCCCCGTGGGCTGGGAGCCTGTGGAGTGAGGACACGCCTGTTGGGGAAATGTTTGGGTGAGGATTTCGGTAGCTGGGGGAAGGATCCAGGTGTCCCTGTCTCTCACCACATCCCTGTGCTCCCAGCTGCTCCCAGTGGCTGCCCTGCCTGGAGGTGGCACCCCGAGGTGTGAGTGACCTTCAGCTCAGCCAGAGCCATTGGCTGGTGCTGGTTTTCCTCTTTTTTTCCTCCCTCTGGAAGGCTCGAGCGGTGCTGTAGAGCTGTCACCATGCACCACACCTCCGTGTCCTTTCCCAAAAGGTCCAAAGAGCAGGTGTGTCCCTGGACAAGAACACCAGGCATGGGCACCTTCTGGGACCTTTTTGAGCAGGACTGGTGGAACCGGACAGCCTACCAAACCACATGTCCATCTCTGGAGCTAAGAACGGCTGTGGAAACATTCTCTTGTCCTTTTCTCCAGGCTGGGAGGGGGTCTCTAAAAGGCATTCAGAAAAAACCATCCCTGGGGCATCTGTCTTGCTGCAGCTGCTCCCCACCCTGGGTTCCCCCGGAGAAGGAAGGGGCTGGGAAACATCCCTGTAGCAAATGTGCCCTCCCCAGCTGTGCTTCCTGTGTGTCTCCGGGATTCCTCTTTCTCATGGTGGCATCTGACTCTTCCTTCAGTCACACTGCTAAATCAAGGCACTGACATTTCCCACAGGATATTGGGTTTTCTTGGAGGCTGTGGATGCATGAGGAGGCACCACTCATGACCACTTGCCCAACTAGCCAGTTTCTGTGCTGTCTCTGCTAGAAAACGGGGCATCTACAGACAAAAGGAAGCTTTCTTCTCTCTTTTTTTTTTTTTTTTTTTTTTTTTAATATTTTAAAAAAGGGTGCTTTTTTTTTTTTTTAATGATATCAGAAGAGGTGCCTGTATTTGCTTGTGTGCCTTGGGGCAGTGCAGGATGTTTGTCTGGTCCATTCAGGGCTGACCATCATCAGCTGGTGGGAGCTGAGACTTTAGTAGTCTCTCCTGAGAGCCCCAAACCTCAGTGAGGAGCAGCTGCAGTCTGAAAGGAGCTGTGGGTTTGTGGTGAAGCTGCCTGGATGTGGGGTTGGACACCCATCTGGGAAGGTCTGAACTTGTTTGTTCGTGCATAAACCCAAAAAAAAAAAAAAAGTCCTCAGCTCTTAAAAGAGTTGCTTGGCACTTATACTGGGGTGAATAAGATGAGAATCAAGTTTGAGGTGTGTTTTTATCTGAAAAGGAAAAAAAAAAGGTTGGCATCAAGTAAAGCGCAGAGTAAAGGTATTTTGTTTGCAGGAGGGTTTGGTGGTGCAGCTATCTTTGCAGAGACTATTGGGGTGTGCTAATCCCTGGTTTGGCATTTGCAGTTAAACTTGAGCAGGAGCTTTTTAAATCTCAGTCAGCGTCTGAAGGTAATGGGGGTGGTGATGCTTCAGGAGAAGTGTCCATCAAGCCTGGCAGCTTCCACAACCTCCAGGCGGAAAATACCACTCATTTGCCTGTCAGGAAAGGAGCTGTAAATCTCATGCAGATTACCACGCTCCTTGTTGTGGTTTGCTAAATCCACATTTCTCTCTCTTGTAGCCTGGCCTTTAATATTAATATCTTTAATTTCATTTATAAATTCACTTATCAGCTTTCATTAGTCATCCCGTTAATGATCCCAGGCAAGAAATTTGTCATTTGACGTCAAAAGGCAGATTAAGGGACTTCTAAAGCCTTGGGAAACGGCTTCATGCTGCACCAGAATTATAGCGGTTGGCATACGAGGCTAATACTAGGTGTAATTTGCATCTGCTGCTCAGGGGATGAGTGATTATTTTATATATTTAGCAGAAAACAAGAGAATTTCTTAACCATGAATGGCGCTACGTTTCCTGCAAACTCTGCAGTATTATGAATCACTGGGCTATAAACATCTTGTTTGCTGGTTTCGTGTTACCACGGGGAGGGGCGGGGGGATCCTGACAGCTCCCCTCCTCCTTGGCGGGGTTTTCCTAATTGAAATTAAGAGATTCCCTCCGTGCTAGGAGCTGGAAGGGACAGGGAGTGGATTAAGTTTTGCTTTGCCAAAACTGAGCGCCTTTGGTGGCTGCGCTCCCCTGATGGTAGGTGAGGGTGTTTGGGTGGGTTTGGACACGGCTGTCTAAGGCATGAAAATGCTGGGAGGAAACCTCGCAATATTTGCTCAAAACGTCTAGAAAAGAGCAGGGCTGGAGTGAAAAGAGATGAGATGTAACAGCTCCAGGCACTGGTCCATTCAGGTCTGCCAGGGTGAGGCTTTGCAGATGCTGGGAGCAAGCAGCGTGCTGGGAGAGACCTTATCTTGACCAGCTGTGATTTGTGATATCCCACAAATCTCCTGGGGTGGAGATAAGGAACGAGGAGGATTCCTGTGCAGAGATAGCGTGACATTAGCGGGCTTGGGGTTGTTACAAAGTTGTTTCTTTTTCATAATGAATGCCTCATTGCATGCAACCCTATTAAAAAAGGTTCCCTCCCCTGGGGGCCACCAGCAAATCCCATTGGCAGCCCCAAACTCTCTCCTGCACCTCTGTGCAGAGCCTCCTTTGAGATCAAAGAGCTACAGGCTGATCTCCACGAGCCTGAGTGGAGAAAATGCTAATCATTGTGCACCAGAAGCACTTGTGGAGCTGGTTTTGCTCAGCTCTCCTTGGTCTGAGTGGGAAACTGCTGTGGAAGCTGCAGTGGGATGACCCTGACTGGTCACCAGGCGCCCACCCAGCTGCTCGATCGCTCCCCTCCTCAGGAGGACAGCGGCGGGAGAATGAAATGGAAAAGAAGTTGTTGAGATAAAGTCAATTAAATAAAGCAAAACCAAAGGCTGCAAAGGAAAACAGAAGAGTTAAACTTTCTTTTCCCGTCACCGAGTGATGTCTGGCTGCTTCCTGGGAAGTAAGGGTTCAATACTTGTAGCAGATGCTCCCTGGGAGCCAGCCAGGGTGTGACACAGCCCCAGGGCAGGGCCTGTCCCCTGTGCTGGCACTGCTGGGACACCTCCAGTGCTGGGGACAGCTCTGGGCCCCTCAGGACAAGAGAGACACCGAGGGGCTGGAGCGTGTCCAGGGCAGGGAACGGAGCTGGGGAAGGGGCTGGAGCCCCAGGAGCGGCTGAGGGAGCTGGGAAAGGGGCTCAGCCTGGAGCAAAGGAGGCTCAGGGGGACCTTGTGGCTCTGCACAGCTCCCTGACAGGAGGGGGCAGCCGGGGGGGTCGGGCTCTGCTCCCAGGGAACGGGGACAGGAGGAGAGGGAACAGCCTCAGGCTGGGCCAGGGGAGGCTCAGGTTGGATATTAGGGAGAAATTTCTTCGTGGAAAGGGTCATTAAGCTTAGGAACAGGCTGTTTGGGGCAGTGGTGGAGTCCCCATCCTTGGAGTGACTTAAAAGCCATGTGGATGTGGCACTTGGGGACGTGGGTTAGTCATGGCCTGGGCAGTGCTGAGGAGTGCTCGGACTCGATCTTAGAGGTTTCTTCAGTCTAATTTGTGGATTCTGTGCCTTCTCGAGTTTATCAAAACAGCAGCAAAACCCATCTCTATCCTTAATCTGCTGCTCATCTCCGCCTGACTCCCTCCTGGCCTGTATTGACCAGTGGTGGCCAGGCTCTTGCCTCCGAGGTTGTTCCTCCAAACTGTGAGCTGAAAATTAGGGTATGGCATGGATATTGGGCCCCAAGGCAAGGAATGTCCTGTCCCCATAGCACCAGGGGAGTGCATGGGTGAGCAGTGAGTGGTGGGCTGGCCAGCAGCTCAGCTGGTGGCAGCTCTATTGAACTGAGTTGCCAGGGACTAGAAAACAGGAATATCTGGTTTTGATGATGATGATTGTTTTCCAGTTCACTGGCTGAAAATTTATTTTCCTGGTTTTACATGGTCCTTGAGCTTTTCAACAAAATGAGAGGGTGGGGAGAGGCTTTTAAATGGTTCATTTGAAGGGAGATGAAATAGGCCACGACCCCAGAAGTGAAATGCTATCTTATTACAGAAAATGAAACAGCATCAACTGGATGCAGGGAATAAAACCAATTCATCATAATTTTTAAGTTGTGTTTTTCATACACAAATGTTTCACTTTGACATAACTTTTCAGCATCTTAGAGGTGGGTTAGGTGTTTTGTACTCACCTGAGGAGCATGCAGTGGTCAGGACTACACTGCCTTTGTGTTCTCGTACTGTGGAACCATTGAATTTATTTAATCAACAGAAAGTGCTTTAATGCCTGAGATGAGTCTTGGAAAGATGTGGGAGGTCACAAAATGTAGCTGGCCCTGTACAGAATGAGGAAGGTCATGTCAGCCCCTGCCCCTCCTTCCTTCTCGCCTCCCTTGGCACCAAGGATGTGTTTCCAGGCTTGGGAGGGGCCAGAGGTGGTCTCCAAAATGACAGGGAGGGTGGAAATCTTGACCAGGATGTGTCACCACTGCTGTGCTCCTCGCTGGTCTCACCTGCCTCAGTCACCACTGCTCTGCTCTGGGCTGGGGCAGCCTCACCTCGAGTGCTGAGGGCATCTTTGGGTGCCACAACATAAAAAAAGACGTTAAAATATTAGAGAGCATCCAAAGAAAGCCACGAGGATGGTGGAGGGTCTGGAGGGGCAGCCGTGTGAGGAGCAGCTGAGGGCACTTGGTTTGTTCAGCTGGAGAAGAGGAGAATGAGGGGAGACTTCCCTGTGGTCTTCAACATCCTCATGAGGGGAGCAGAGGGGCAGGCACTGATCTCTCCTCTCTGGTGACCAGTGACAGAACCTGAGGAAACAGCCGGAGCTGTGTCAGGGCAGGGTCAGGCTGGATATCAGGAAAAGGCTCTTCCCCCAGAGGGTGGTCAGGCACTGCCCAGGCTCCCCAGGGAATGATCACATTCCCAAGGCTGCCAGAGCTCCAGGAGCGTTTGGACAATGCTCTCAGTGATGCACAGGGTGAGATTGCTGGGGATGTCTGTTCAGGGCCAGGAGTTGGACTCCATGATCCCTGTGAGTTCTCTTCCACTCAGGATATTCTGTGATTCTCCTCCACCCTGCAGAAGCAAACAGCACCTTCTCCATGGCCTTGTTTGCTCGAGGCAGGAAAACCTGTCAGTTTTTACACACTTGCCAGTGGAAATCCTGGACGTTTTCCCACAGGAGACCACCCAGGTACCTTGGAGGTCAGGATGTATCATCTTGCCCTGGGTCACCTGCAGGGAGAGTCCTGTGCTTCCAGATCCAAATGGCTGTGGTGCTATCCAGGTGCTTCTTCTAGATGGTGCAGGGGTGTCCTGGGAAAGGAAAATATTGCCAGGAGGTAGTTACAGGACCAGAAAAATGGGGTGTGTGTCGGGGGGGAGGAAGGCATGTTCCCTTGGACAGAAAGCTGCTCCTCCTGAGAGGACTTGGGATGCTGTTATAAGAAGCCAGGTATGTTTGCTTGGTGTTCTCTCTGTTCTTCCTGCAACAAGTGATTTTGAGCCCCTTTAGCAAATTCAAGGGCCAAACCTCAACATCTGGGAAGCTCACGGCAGTTTTTGGGGTATGTTGCAGTGGCTTGTTGTTTAACACCATCCAGCCCCTCACAGCCCCTCACTCAGTCCCCCACCAGCAAGATCAGGGAGAGAACCAGAAGGGTAAAAGCTTGAAAACTTTTGAGTGGATTGAGATAAAGGCAGTTTAATAGGGACAGCAAAAAACGTGCACGCAAGCAAAGCAAAACCAAGGAATTAATTCACTGCTTCCCATGGTCAGACAGGTGCTCAGCCATCTCCAGAGAGCAGGGCCTCCTCCCATATAACAGTGGATTGGGAAGACAAACACCATCACTCCCAACATCCCTCCCTTCCTCCTTCTTCCCCTCGCTTTACATTATCTTCACCACTGTGGCCACACAAAAAGCAGCAAAGGCCTTGGCTCTGTGCAAGCCCTGCTCAGCAATAACAAAAACATCTCTGTGTTATCAGCCCCGTGATCAGCACAAACCCAAAACATAGCCCTGTACCAGCTACTGTGACGGAAATTAACTCTACCCCAGCCCAAACCAGCACACTTGAGCATCACACAGAGCTTGTGGGACCCCTGTCCTTGTCCTGGGATTCCTTATCCACAGCCCAGCATCTCTCACTGGACATTTTCCTATTAGAAACTAAGCCATGAGGGAGGTCTTTTCCCCCTGGGATGGCCTTGGCACTGTCAGACTTGGGCTTATCATCTGTCTCTCTGCAGAGACACAACTTCTGCTGCTCTTCAGCAAATGCCTTCCGAGCCTGGTCGTGTGCTGGATGAGTAGTTAGAGAATCATGGAGTCACCTGAGCTGGAAGGGACCCACAAATCAAATGGGATTATCAAATCCACGCCCTGGCCCTGCACAGACACCCCAACAATCCCGCCCTGTGCATCCGTGGGAGCATTGTCCAAACTCTCCTGGAGCTCTGGCAGCCTCGGGGCCGGGACCATTCCCTGGGGAGCCTGGGCAGTGCCCAGCACCCTCTGGGAAAAGAACCTTTTCCTGGTATCCAGCCTAATCCCCCTCTTAGCCAGCACCACTCTTGGTATTACCTTCACTTGACTTCTCCACCTTTTCGTTTCTCATTTCCCACCGTGTGTGACAGCACCTGCCGTGCTTTCCCCCGTGATTGCGGGGGGTTTTTTTGAGTTCCTCCTTCCTCACGCTCCTCCTCCAAGCACCAACATCTCCCTCGTGGCTGGTGCTGGCTCTGGCACTGGTCTGGTGTGTGTTGGTGTAGGGGAGGGTGAGGCACTGCTCTCCAGGCGTCCAGAGCTCCCTGAGAGCTCGCTGTGGGCTGAAGGGATGAGCAGGGTGCTGAAGAGCAAGGCCTGTCCTCTGGCCACTGCCCTGGGGGATGGATGTCTGTGATGGATGGTGTAATAAGCGGTGTTGGGAACACGGAGATGGGCAGACCTCTCTCGTAACTGGCTTTAAAGAACGGTTGCATTCGTTATTTGGCGAGGGGAAAGGAGCATCGTGGCGTGGCGCCAAGTGGGCTCTCGGTACACATCCCTCTTCCAGTTTCACTTCCAGAAAACACTGCTTTTAGCGGGGGCGGTGGTTTTGATGGATGCTGTGCAGAAAGTACCTGTGCTGAAGGGCTGCTGCTCTTTCACGCAACAGGGAGCACTGGTGCCTCTCCTCTCCCCCACCTCCTCTTTTTGCTGCAATGGCACAACTGGTCACAGCTTTCTGGCCCCGTGATGGGACTGGGAAAGCAGCAAGGACCCCTTCCCAATGCCCTGCAATTTAAATGGGAAACAGGGATGGACATGCCGTGCAGAAACCCGACTGGCTGGCAGCATTCCCTGCAGAGGGAGGTGACATCCAGGCCAGCACGAGGGTCAAAGGGCATCAGAGAGGTGCCAGGGCCTGGCAGCAGGGTGGTGCTGGGGAAGAGAGGTGCACCAGAGCACCCAGCAACAACCCCTGCTTGGAGCTGCCACCACTGCAGAGGCCCTTGGCGAGTCCTCTTTGAACGCAGCCTGTTGGAGGTAAGTTTGATGGAGCAGGTGGGTGTGCAGAGTGGGCACCCTGCCCCCTGAGCCAAAGTGCTCCTCTGCAGCCCATGAATAGTCCCAGATCCTGCCTGCTATTGGGGTTTTTCCCCCCCCTAAAGAACAAGCCCTTTTCTAGTGGTGCCATGACGTGCACACTTTGCATCACGCCAGGGAGCTGAGGCTTTGAGAAAGCCAACAAATATAATGAGACTTTGAGATTAGAAGAAAAAAAGGAAAGAAAGAAAAGGGATGAAAGCCCAGAGCACAACAGCATCGTAGAAATGTGAACTGTTTGCCAAGGTTCAGGCACC
This sequence comes from Melanocharis versteri, assembly GCA_013397845.1. Classification (NCBI taxonomy): domain Eukaryota; kingdom Metazoa; phylum Chordata; class Aves; order Passeriformes; family Melanocharitidae; genus Melanocharis; species Melanocharis versteri. Next base: position 232,950 of record VZTG01008549.1, on the reverse strand, counting down.
AAAAAGCCAATGAAAAGTGATTTGTTGCTATCAAAGCCTGTGGTGAGGGATCTGCTCCCCACATCTGAGTTTGGGATTGGGTGAGGTGCAGCCCATCAGCTGTAGGAGTTGCTTTTTCTGTCTGTCAGTGCATACCACCTTCCCTGGGGGAGAAAGGTGTCTCTCTCCAAAGAGCAGGGCTTAAAATTCCTGGCAAGTTTTCATCTGTGGGAGGGATTTTAGCTGAGCCCTGTTGTGGATGTGCTGGGTGCTGGTGGAGGAGGGAGGGTAACACACAGAGAGGGGCTCAGGAGGTTGTAGGGGCAGCAGGTGATGGACCAGAAAGTCAAGGAAAAACAGCAACACAGAGAGAAATCCCACACCGGTCTGGGGCTGCTTGATGGGGCAGCTTGGTGATGGTCAGGAGAGCTGTGGGTCTCCACCTCCAGGCTGGGGGTGGAGGTGGCTGTTGGCTGGTCCCTGCAGTGTTGAGAGGAAAGGACACCTTTGTCCAGCCTGCTGAGCTGCTCTGCAGGGCTGGGCACCTTTCTGAATGAGCCAACCCTTGTCACTGACAGAATTGGGCATTCGGGAGCGTGCCAGAGCTCGGGGGTCCCGGAGGAAGTTTGCCACCACACGGCTTTTGTTGTTGCTGTAAAAGGTAGGGGTGATGCCACCGCAAAATTGTAGAATTGCAGAATCCTTAAAGTTGCCAAAAATCCTCCAAGATCACTGAGTCCAAGCATTCCCCAGCACTGCCAAGGCCACCACTAACCCATGTCCCCAAGTGCCACATCTACAGGGCTTTTAAACCCTTCTGGGGATGGGGACTCCACCACTGCCCTGGACAGCCCATTCTGAGGTCCGACCTGAAGATTTCTTCTTTCAGTGAAGAAATATTTTCTTAATATCCGATTTAAACCTCCCCTGGCACAACCTGAGGCCATTTGCTCCTGTCCTGAATGTACAAAAAAGTCAGGAACGAAGATTTTGCCCACCAGCTTCCTGTGTGAGGGTATTCAGGGCCTGGGGACAGCTTGCAGACACCTCTTCGGGGCTCAGTGTTTGCAGACCTGCCAAATGTTGGACAATTTCTGAACCAGCCCAGACCTCCTAACTGGGGGCTCAGATTTATTTGCTTGGTCAAAATGCTTCTTCTGAATGGAGGAGCGGGGTTAGATGCTTTGTAGTCCGTCATTCTCAAAAGCACCAGAAAAATTTTAGAAATGCAATGTGTGGCTCATCTGATGTTCTAGAGGCGCCAGCCTTTAATTAGCATCACTGAGAAGTTCAGATCCCAACTTTAATTCCTTTCTGTGTATAACGGGGAGTTCTGAGGAGTCAACAGGTTTTGTGTCTTGAAGAGATGCTACCTTTTTTCCTCCCAGAGCTGGGTTAAATCTGAAAAACTGCTTTGTAATTGCTGCCTCTCTCTCTCCTCTACTTGATATCTGCCAGAACCCCCATCCAGTGGATATTACATGGGTTAGTGTTATTTGTACTCTCTTATTTCCACCCAGGCAGAAGTCTTCTCCAGGGTTCAGCAGACAGCACTGGGGAAAAAAACCTTGTAATCTTTTTCTGCTCTCTCTAAAGGTCCAGTTATGTCGTGAGCTGACAATATAAGTGGAAAATCTAGGATTACTTTCATTACGGTTTTTGATCTGTCCCAGCTGTCCCATAAGGAAGAACATTTTTAGGAAGAAATTTTTGAAATTTTTTTTATGCTGAGGGGGGGTGGTGAGGCCCTGCACAGGTTGCCCAGAGAAGCTGTGGCTGCCCCTTGATATGTCCAAGGACAGGGCTTGGAGCAACCTGGGATAATGGAAGGTGTCCCTGCCCGTGGCAGGGGGGTAGAGCTGGATGAGCTTTAAATGTCCCTTCCAAACCAAACCCTTCTGGGATTCTGTGACCCAAACCACCATGGGCGTGGTCCGAGGCAAATATCTGTGCCCAACACCTGGAGCAGAGCCCAGTTCTTCCCAAAGTGCTGGATGTGCTCCTGGTTACCCAAACATCCCCGTGTGGGTTCAAGTGGGCAGCATGCTGACCCCCAGGTCTGCAGATCCCCATCAGAGCCTCTGGTCTGTCCTAAGGTTAAGCAAGAGCTTTTGATCTCCCACCTTCGTTTCTCCACGTGTACAATGCACCAGTGACTGTCTCACAGGCCACTGGGTGTAAAATTCAGGGAACAGCAAAAATGCAGATGATTCTGCTCCTTTGTAGGTAAAATTCATGGGTAGACGTAAGTGTGGGTGAAGAAAAGCAGATTTCTGTTTCATACCCTCCTTTCTGTGGTGACTCTTGAGGAAATGTGTTGCAGGAGATGTCTGAAGGATTGTGTTTAGCCATAAAAACTTGATCGGATGGCTCTGCTTTCTTCAGGAAACAGATTTGGAAATGAAACAGAAAGCTGACAAAGCTGAGACTTTTGGATGAAAAAAGGAAACCTCAACTCTTTCTTAATGTCACAGACATGAATAAATATTATTTTAAAAATAATAGCTTTTACATTATTTGGTTAAAATCCAAGGGGAGGCACTTTCCCAGGGTCACTCACTACAGCAATGGGAAGGGTGACTCACACCCCTTCTCCTCTATGAAATCTGCTTAAAAATACTGATCTGGGGGAAAACCTGTCTGCTGGCACTACCTGTATGACTTCCTTATCTGGCTGCTCTGATCAATAGGTTTTCTTTCCCTGACAGATCTTGACAAAATTTTTGAGTCCGAGAGCAACTTTTTTTCAATGCCACCTGATAAAGGGCGGTGGAGGTTTGTGGCCACTTCTCCGTAGCAGGGGATTTGTCGAAGTGAATCAGAGCTGGAGTCACTGAGGGGGAATTAATGTCAGATGCCTCGATGTTGGTTTTACAGTCGCTTTAATAGGCATAACTACGCTATTAAACTGATCGGCCTGTAGTTAGCTGTTATTTGTATTTGAGTGGAATAAATGTTTTCCTGTAGGAAGGGTGAATTCTACGGAGTAAAACAGCTATTACAAACCTCCCAAATGCCTCAGCAATAACGACGTGACAACTTACAGCCTGAAACCCAGATTCCTCGTGCTGTGGTAGTGCCTTAAAGTCCTGTTTCACCCTCTTCCCCATGTCATTTTCTTCACCCCAATAGCTTTTTCAAAGTATGTCTGAAACAATGCTGTTGCTCACGCACCTTCTAGTCTCCCAGGTTGCTCTAAGCCCCATCCAGCCTGGCCTTGGACACTTCCAAGGATGGGGCAGCCACAGATTGTCTGGGCAGCCTGTGCCAGGGCCTGCCCACCCTCTGGGACATGGACCTGTAGGAAGCTGCAGCCTGGACTAGTCTGGTGTAGACACGAGCTGGCTGCACCCTTGGGTTGGAGCTCGTTGTGCTGAAGCGTGTAGGAAAAAACCATCTTCTGATGATTTTGTGGGCCTCCCTCGCCCGAGGGTGACAGCAGCCATCCCATTTGGCCATACGAGCAGGGAGCTGCACATGTTTTTGGCCGCGGGGCCGTGCTGCAGTGGGTCAGGAAGGTGTCAGGATGGTGGTGGGGAGGACACCTCCGTTGATCATGGCTCCTCCAATGCCCACGAGTCCAGCAATAGAGAGGCTCTTGTAGCACCCTTGGACCCTCTGAGTCCTCTTTGTGGCACGTAGCAGGTTAAAAAACCTCTAACCTTGCTCACAATGTGTGTGCAGAATACATACCTGGGGGAGAGGGCTCGAAACTGAGGCTCAACAACCCAGCTGAAATCTATTTCTTGCTCTTGGGAATTGTTTGTAGGGTTTTTTGTGCTTTTTCTCCCTTTCCTCTTGGCTCTATCTTACAAATTGCAGCTCGTGACGATTTGTCACAGGTCAGGAAGACTTAGGCCATGATTTGCAGAAGATGAATAGACTTTTAAAATCAATTTAGTGGTCCCCAGTGTCAGTGGGGTGCCAATCACCACGGGCTGGCACTGCCCTGTTCCTCTGCTGCTATCATTAGGAGGCGAGAGCAGCATTCATTACAGAGAGGCTGAGCCTGGCTGCCTGCTAATGGAATTGAGCTGCCTGACCTTAATGTGTGCCTGATAGTTAATTTGAAAATTCTGTGGACACCAGCAGGCTATAACAGAAACAATACAGGCCCAGCAATGCAAAGCCTTAGTGCTGAGAAGACAGCAAAATAAATTAAATTTGGTAATTAGTAAAAATCCTTGGGGCCTAGAGGTCACATGTGGAACAGACAAAAGAAAAAGTGTATTTTTCTTTCCACTTGGCAGCTGTACAGGTTCCTGGTAGGATCTTGTGTGCTGCAGGGAGGAGTGTGGTGCAGTTTGTTTGTCCTGGACTGGTGGGAAATTTTGGGATGCTCTTGGCTACGCTCAGATGGGCCCCTCACAATGAGAAAGACACCGAGGGGCTGGAGCGTGTCCAGGGCAGGGAACGGAGCTGGGGAAGGGGCTGGAGCCCCAGGAGCAGCTGAGGGAGCTGGGAAAGGGGCTCAGCCTGGAGCAAAGGAGGCTCAGGGGGACCTTGTGGCTCTGCACAACTCCCTGACAGGAGGGGGCAGCCGGGGGGGTCGGGCTCTGCTCCCAGGGAACAGGGACAGGAGGAGGGGAACAGCCCCAGGCGAAGTTGAGGTTGGATATTGGGAAAAATCCCTCCATGGAAAGGCTGTCCAGCCCTGGCACAGCTGCCCAGGGCAGTGGTGGAGTCCCCATCCCTGCTGGAGGGATTTAAAAGCCACGTGGATGTGACACTTGGGGACATGGGTCAGTGGTGGCCTTGGCGGTGCTGCAGGAACGGTTGGGCTCAATGACCTTCGAGGGCTTTTCCAGCCGAAATGATTCCGTGTTTCTATCTCCAGCCTCATAACCGTCCCCATCACCACCCCGGTCTCTTTGCTTGGCTGGGATGCACAGGTTCTGCCATGCCGAGGCCCTCACCCGTGGGGATCTCCCCTGGTGCACCCATCACCTCGTGGCATCCTCCCTTGCAGCAGGTCGGCCGCCCGTGGTCCCCGTCTGGCCTCGGGCGTGTCACCTGCCGAAAATCCGAGGGTGCCCGGAGTGGATGCGGTCAGCCCTCATCCTCGGGGCCTGGTTGCAGGCCTTGCTCCACGGGGCCTGCAGGCAGCAGGTGCGTTGGATATGGTACACCTGGAACTGCTCTGGGATGCTTCCCCGGTGAGGTTGGCCGCAGCTGAGAACATCTGTGCACCGGGGTCACGAGCGAGGCTGGCTGGAGGATGTTTTCTTCTCCTCCTGTGGGATTTTTCAAGACACACGAAGCTCTGCCTTTGGCTCAGGGCTTTGGGCTTCCCCTGGGACCCAGCACTGACGAGTTTCTGCCCTGTGACTGCCAAAGATAACAGGTACGGGTAGGTGTCCAGCGACCACAGCCAGGTTTGCTGCCTGTTCCCTTCTCCCCATGAGCCTCTCTTGCCCCCTTGGAGCAGCAGGACAGGCAGGGGGTTCTCAGCATGAGGTCTTTGCCAGAGCAAAATAAAACTGGAGAATGAGCCATCCCAGCTGTTTGGCTCCTCAGTCTGGAGCAGATGAAGGTGTCTCTCTAGGGGCAGGAGGAAGGAAGCTCTGGGCTGGCACAGTGCCAGATAAAATATTCCTGGTATTCTGTTTGGATGTTAGGAAAAAATTCTCGGATGGGGCTGCTCAGGGAAGTGGTGGAGTGGTGGAGTCACCATCCCTGAAAGTGTTCAAAAGATGTGTGGCTGTGGCACTTGGGGACGTGGGTAAGTGGTGGGCTTGGCAGTGCTAGGGGAATGGCTGGACTCAATGATCTTAAAGGTCTTTTCCAACCTAAACAACTCTGTGATTCTGTAAAAGATCAAACTACGATTTCCTAAATGCCTCCTGAAATCTAGGGCCATGACACTGCAACAGGTCCTTTGGGAAGGAAATGCCTCCATAAGAAGCAGGAGTGAGACCCATGGATGAAAGCTGAGCTATCTTACAGTCTGTAAATGTGCTGTCCCACTCCCTGGGGCTGACCCAGTGCCCTCCAGGATGCATCTTCCCACTCCTGGTCATGTGTGCCCGTGGTTTGCAGGGCAGAAAATGGCCTGCTGCTGGGAAAAATGAGTGCATGTAAGGCAAAAATAGGGGTATCTAGGCTGCTACTTGTAGAAACTCTGTTCTTACTTTGTTCATCTTACTAGCTGTGGTAACACACTTCCTGTCATGGGAGCCCTGGGAGGGTGATATCTGAAAATCATGGGATCATAGAATGGTTTTGGAAGGGAACTTAAAGCTTATCTATTTCCAGCCCCTGCCATGGGCAGGGACATCTTCCACCAGACCAGTTTACTCAAAGCCTCATTCAACCTGGCCCTGAGCATGAGGGGATGAACAAAAAATGCTCTGCAGGCCTCTGGGAGACCTTGGCTGGTCGAAGGGGGAAAAGTGGCTTTGATCCTCGAAGCACCACCAAGAGGGAGTGGGAAGGGGACAGTGTGACAGCATCCTGCCCTTGTCCCTCTCCATGGGACACATGCAGAAGGGGGAATCTGGCCCTGGATCCACCACCCACTGGTTCTGCTGACCAGGACAGCTCTGCCCTCTGCCCAATCCCTATCCCCTCCTCTGTAAAACAGGGTGCAGTCACCAGCCCTGGTTCCCACTGCACTTTGCCACCCTCCCTCTGTGCCATTTAAGCAGAGAAGCAGCTAATTTGTGTGTGTCATGGTTCGCCACGGCACGAAAAGCCTGCTTGAAGGCTCTTCAGAGGAGCCGAAATCAAACAAATTTCAGATGGTCTCACAAATGAAGCCGAAAGGTCACAACAGTTTCAAGCTGGAGGTTGCGTGTGGTGCTGCAAGCCTCTGCTAAATATCAGCCAAAGATTAGTCCATTCTCTCCGAAAGGCCAAGAGCTACACAGGCTCTGAGTTCCTCCTGCCACACGTCTGGGCTCACAGCATCTAAAAATGGCACAAGCCCCTGTGAAAGAGAGACACAACTTCAGGAACAGCAAACTCAAGGGAAAGCGTCAGGCTGGTGAGGTGTGTGGAAATGAGTTTGGAAAATCCTTAGATTTTTTTTTTTTCCTTTAAAGCCAAAAGGGACTTGTAAATCGTGTGGCTAGCGCTAATTAATCTGGCGTTGTGCCGAGCATTGTCATGGCAGTTTAATCAGCAGCTGTGAAACGGAGCGTTGTCCGTCTGCCAGCCTCCAGTCCCGGCTCCTGGGGACAGCGAGGGACATCTCCCTGCTAGGTAGATCAACGCATCCTGCATTTGTTTGAAAATCTGGTCTTCTAAAGACTTCATCTGACATCAAAGTTGTCAGTGCAGGAGCTGTGCTGGGCAGGAATTTCGTCTGGGAAAAGCAGTGTCAAAGCATCAGTTTAACCGGGGGTCAGGCGCTTGTGGAAAGAGCTCAACAGGGCTGCAGGCTTCTCCCCAAGGCCACCAACCTTCTCCTAATAGCATTGTTCTAATTAACTGGCAAATCCCTTGGCTCTGTCATGGATGGATGGTCTAACTTCATTCATTACCCCCTTCCATCCGATTTCTGGTGCCTTACACTGGGTGTCCCACAACCTCCAGAGAGCCAAGACCAGGAGTTTGAGGAGCAGCTGAACCTCACACCTATTAAACCCATTAAAGCCCATATGAGAAACCCTGCTAACATGAATTAACTGGCATGAGAGGAATATCCTCTGATATGTGGTGGGTAGTGATTGGTCCTGAAAACTTGTGGATGGATGCATCAGTTAAATTAAAAAGTGCCTGGTGCCCAGGGTGGAGGAATGCCACAGCATCCCACCTTCCTCCTGCTGTGTGACAGCTCATGGGCTCCAGTCATTACCACTTTTTGTATTTATGGGGCACTTAAGCAACCCCTTAATCAACAATTTACAGGTTATTCTTCACCCTTAAACCAAAAACCTCTTATTTTGTTGTCTCTGTTAAGAGCACTGCCTGCAGCCCTGACAGTCAAATTCTTTCTGAATGTCAATTTTATTTCTCAACAGCGAGGCTGGCTTTGGAAAACAAGATAATGGTGGCAACCTGGTGCTGTTAATGGAATATAGCAAGGGGGTTTGCTGGTCCAGCAGGGCTGAGGGCTGTGTAGCTCCTCTGTACCTACTGTGCTTTCTGGTTATGCTGAAGGCAGCGTGTAGGTTTCCAAGGTAATAAAAACAACATCCACGTGAGAGAGGAAGAATGTTTCTGTCTGAGCAGGCTCAGCTAAACCACTGTCAGGAATGCTAAAAATCATAGTGGGAGTTCAGCTCAGGTCCTGGAAGGGCGCGCAGTGGGAGGACGCAGTTCTTTGGAAGGAAATGGTAAAGGGAGATTCACCCATCTGCCATTACATTGGCAATCCTGCCTCGAGGTGAGTTGAGACGACCAGGTTTGGCTCGTCTTCGGGTGGGAAGAATGTTCTTCTCCCAGCAGCTTCCCCAGCTCCGCAGGGCTCTCCATCCCACGAGGTGCCCGTCGTGTTCAGCCACGGGGTTGGTGCGGCGCGAGGATGCTGCACCCAGACCAGTTTCCCACCCCGTGACACTCGGTTTAGCTCTGCCTGATCTGATTTCATGCAGAGCAGACTGCTGGAAGTCATGTTTGGCTCAACCTTAGATGCAGACTTAGCTGACAGGGTCCCTCTCCTCCTCACCTGCTCATTCCTCATGAAACCAGGGGTTGCTGGTTTGCGTGTGGGTCTCCCTTGTCACCCAGCTTGGTTCATTCTGGATTTGTTGGTAGTTCCTGTGTCTTTAATGTACGCATGGATAGGTCTTTTGGCTCTGCAACAGCTTTTCTGTTTGAGGTGTCTGGGTTTGCTTCCTCAGACTAGTTCAATTACTCGATTGACATCAATTTTAAAATAAAAAATAAACGGCATTCATTGATGGCAAGCGCAGGGAGCGCAGACCCACCGCTGTGTCTTTCCTGCAGAGAGACTGAACATTCCTGGCATGAGCCTGATGTTAAGCAAATGCTTCCCAACCGTGGAGCATGCCTGGTGTTTCCTCCAAAGGCCCAGCTGTGGGATCTGGGTAATGTCTCCTGTGAATGAGGGGTGGGAAAGCCTTGCTGTAGTTGGAAGTAGCTTTGGATAGTAGGATCAGAGAATGGTTTGGGTTGGAAGGGACTATCAAGCTCATCCAGTCCCACCTCCTGCCTTGGGCAGGGACACCTTCCACTATCCCAGGATGCTCCAAGCCCTGTCCAGCCTGGCCTTGGACACTGCCAGGGATCCAGGGGCAGCCACAGCTTCTCTGGGAAACCTGTGCCAGGGCCTCCCCACCCTCACAGCTGAGAATTTCTTCCTAATATCTACCCTACATCTACCTTCTTTCAGCTTAAACCATTCCCCCTTGTGCTGTCCCTCCATGCCTTGTCCCCAGTCCTTCTCCAGCTCTCCTGGAGCCCCTTTTGGCTCCAGGAAGGCACTCTAAGATCTCTAGGCTGCTGTAAGGATGCAGGGCTGCATCTTGTCTGCCTAAAACCTCCCTCCAAAAATGCAGCAGGCTGATGCTTCTCCCTTGGGTGCGGTTGCTGTGCCCTGGCAGAGTCATCTCACATGAGTGACTTCTTCTCCTACGTGCTTCGTAACGTGGCTCGTGGCTGGTATTTCCGAGGACAGATGGCCCAAAAGGTACCTGCGTATTTGGGGGTTTTTCTTCCGATTCACCACTCCCCCATCCAGTGAGTCAGCTTGATCCTCTGTGAATCCATACCATATGTGCGCCATCCCGTTCCTCCTGGAGACCACGTGCGCGCAGGGCTGACAGCAGGCTGGGTCCTGCTGGGACGAGGGGTGGGCTCTGCAGCACGAGCTGCCTGCCTCGCTGCCAGCCAGAAAATTGCCCGTGCCCCTCTTGGAGGCAAGCCTTCACTGGATCTGCTGGGATCTGGGGAGGCTGAGCCATGGGATCAGTGTGTGGGGAGGTTCTGTCCCTGCTGTTGGGTTGCAAGCTGGGCATTGAGATGGAGAACTGGGTGGGAAGCTGTTTGAGGGGAATCTGTCCAATCGTGCAGTGTTGCCTTCAGTCCTCCTTCCCAGCAAAGGGGGATGTGGTTCTGAGGGGATGAGGGGATCTGCACACGTAGGAAAGGGTCCAGCATGGAGAAGAAAAGGCTCTCAGGAGACCTCACTGCAGCCTCTCAGTACCCAAAAGGGTGCTTACATTAGAGGGAGAAGGACTTTTTACATGGGCAGATAGTGACAGGGCAAGGGGGAAAGGTTTTAAACCAAAAGAAGAGAAAATTAAATTGGATATTAGGAAGAAGTTCTTCCCTGGGAGGGTGGGGAGGCCCTGGCACAGGTTGTCCAGAGAAGCTGTTGCTGCCCCTGGATCCCTGGAAGTGTCCAAGGCCACGTTGGACAGGGCTTGGAGCAGCCTGGGATAGTGGAAGGTGTCCATGACAGTGGGGCTGGAACAAGATGGTCTTTAAATGTCCCTCCCAACCCAAACCATTCTGGAATTTCTATGAAATCTGCGGAATCCTCCTTGGACTGTGTTGCATGTGCCTGACCCATTGTCAGCCCAGCTCCCCACACCAGTGCAACGTTCCCATTCCCTGAATCCCCCCACTGCCTTCTGTGAAAAGATCCCAGCCCCACAGAAAACAAATCCCTCGGCAGCAGCACCATCTGGACAGTAGCCCAGTGTCCCACTGGGGAGCCTCCGCCAACTGGAGCTGACCATATGAGCAAAATCACTATTTCTCTCTGCTCCAGCTGAGGCGGACTTTTGAAGGGCAGCCAAGTCCTCGGGCTGGGGGTTTGGGGCGTTTCCTTGGCTTTTGGCCGCTGGGAAGTAGCTGGAGTAGGTAGAGCAAAGTCTGAGTTTGGAGTAAATCCGAAAGTGCTGAAATCCTGGTGGGTTGCTGATGAAAATCAGCGCTCACCCAAGGGCTGGGCAGAGAGTGCTGGGATGCAATAATTGCTGAACTCCAGAGAAATGAGAGGTCACAGAGGCACAGTTAAAACAGCAATACATCCTCAAAATATTACCGTCGCTGGTTAAAGGGCTTGTGGAACTTTGCTGTGTTTCAACTCTCCCGGAACTTCAGGCTCAATGTGCCAAAAATTGAATAATCCAAGACACCCCCAGAACACTGAGGCTGTGATGATGGTACTGCGATCGATCCTGTTAAAAAGTGGATGTAAAAAAGGCAAAAGATTTGAGGAATGGCATTGTTGGCTGTCAGCATCTGAAAAAAAAAGCCTGCCATTACTCAGTGTAATCTGCTTTTCCAAAATTATTGGAAGGTAGGAAAAAAAAAATCCCACACATTTTTCTTTTCCCATTTTACACGTTCAAGCCAAAATGAAAAATAGCTTATGAGATTTAAGCTATTTATTACCAAATAAAACTGCATCTGGGCCATGTGTTTCTGCGCCAAGTTTTGGCACTGTGAGAGCACAAACATTGAGAGTTACGAGCCCCTCAAAAGTGAGGTTGATGATGGAAACATTGATTTAGTCCTAACTCTCTCAGGGAGGCCAGATCCAAAGCTGGCTGTAGGGAAATGAGATGCTGCCTACGACGTGGAGCTGTATCTGCAGCATCCTGTGGGGTTATCTGCAGCCCAGTGGGATATTCTTGATGGAATAAATAGGAAGCAATTTGTGATAACAGCTGAGGGAGCAGCTGGAGCTGTGTCAGGGGAGGTTTAGGTTGGGTATCAGGAAAAGGCTCTTCCTCCAGAGGGTGTTGGGGCACTGCCCAGGCTCCCCAGGGAATGGGCACGGCCCCGAGGCTGCCAGAGCTCCAGGAGAGTTTAGGCAACACTCCCAGGGATGCACAGGGTGGGATTGTTGGGGTCTCTGTGCAGGGCTAGGGGTTGGACTGATGATCATTGTAGGTCCCTTCCAACTCAGGGTGTTCTGTGATTCTGTGGTAGAATAAGCAGGAACGTGATTTCCTGTTCCTGTCGTGGTGGAAAAGCGAATCCCTCGCAATCAATCTCCTCTGGCTTCAGAGGGAGGGGAAAATTCCCACAGGCGGGTGGGTTTCCATGCTGGAAGGGACAGCTGTTGTCACCTTCTCCATCCCACATCCCAAAATTAATTCCTGTGCGAGTGAGGGGATGTCCTTTAGGAAACCAACCAGCCCTGGTGCTGAGGAAGGGATTTTGGCTGTGGGCATGTGGTGCCTTGTGTTTTCAGGCTGTGCCTGCTGCAGGCCAGCCCTGGCCTCTGGGTTTTGTCAGGCTCATTGCCTGCCTGATGAGGATAAATCTCATCCTGCCCAGCTCACGTGTGGCAGCAGTTTAGGCTCCACTCAACCATGGTTTTACCTTTGCTCGTTCTGACGTGGAATCACAGGTCTCCTGCAGTGCCTCCCTCCACGGTGAATGCTTGGGCTCCTCTCCAAGCCTCCTTCCCAGCTTTGGCATCAATCTGAGGCGCTTATTACTCCCAAGGAACCCCACCTCCTGCTTTTTATATAGCAAACATTTGTGCCTTCAGATGCTGCTGGGGCTCTGGGAGCTCCTGGTTTGCTGATTACCAAAATTCACTTTCCCTCGGATAGCCTGACACCTGCAAATAGCACCTGTACGGGTTTTTTTAGATGGATGACTTTACATTTAGCTGTATAACATACGTATTTTTTGCTGTTTTCTTAGAGTTTTCCTTTATATGTTATTACAGCAGGGCTTAGCAGCACTAACTCATGCCAGGACCTCATGCGGAAATGTAAAGTAAGAGCTATTTCCACATCAAGGAACTGACGTTTCCCTTGTGCTTTAAACACAGCTCTGTCTTTCCTGGAGTGACATGTACCTATAAAGTTTGGGATATTAAATTTAATAGGGAACAGGCTTCCAGGATCTTTGATTTTTAGCTACAGACTTCTTATTCACGGAGCATAAAAGGGGAATTGCCAGGACACAGCGTGGCAGGACTCACAGTAGCTGGGGTTTTCCCAAACCTGAGTTCAAGTCAGTTCAGTGTAAAGAACTGCTGAGCTGCCCTGATCCGTGCCAGCTCGCTGCCAGCATCCTCTGCACCTCACACAGCTCCATCCCAGTCCTCGGGATGGACCCTGACCCCAGATGCTGCCCTGCTGCTGGGGGTGCAAGCAGGTGCCTCAAACCAGCACACACTGAAGGTCTGAAAGCCAAAATCCTTTGGGTTGATTAAATGAAGAGGTCCAGTGGGGACTGGGAACTTGCAGGAGCTCCACAGGTGCAATCAATCCCTCACGCTGAGGGCTCCTCTTTGACTGTGGGGCTGAGTTCTCGGGCTCAGGATGGGAACTTAGAGTGCTTTACAGGGGATTTGCTAGCATTGTTCTGGCACTGCATCCAACACACCCACCTCCTAGGAGCGCGTCTGCTCTCTCTTAAGAGATAATCCTCATTTTTTGTACCTTAGCAGTTGTAAGATGCTCCTGTGTTCTGTGTAATGTCACTTGAAAGAAGGACCAGCTGCTGAACTTTTACTGCCTTCTGGGGTGAGGAGGGACGTTTCTTGGTGTGGCTTCTGAACGATCTGTAAAACACTCAAGGGGGACTATACATTACATTGTTTTCCCTGAATGTCAGGTACTGCACGAATTGCCCTCCTGACACTCTGAGGGTCCCATGCAGGCTGGTAAACCCTTTGCACTTTACCTGATATGGGATTACAGGATTTAAGACAAAATCCAGAAGGTGACCTGCAACATGCCATCGTCAACCGATCCCTTTGCAAGGGGATGTCCCGTGTCCTGACTCCCTGCCAAAATGTTCTGGCTTTGGGGCCGATTTGCCAGACAGCCAGCAAAGAAGGAAGGCTGGGCTGCAAAGCATCCCCCATCCAAACCTACAGGCTGTTCCTAGAAATGGTGAAACGCTCCACCCGTGTCCCGAACCTGCCCCCCCTCAAACCACTGCCACTCACTCTGCAGCTCTGTGGACATGATGGATGGGAATCTCCCACCCCTGGGCTTAAGATGCAGATAAATAAATCCTCCAGGAAAACCCAGCTGGTTATTACAGTCCCATTTAAAACAACGGGTGTGTGGGTGGGGAATTAATGCGTGCAAAATAGAGACGGATGGGGATGGATGCAGAATAACCCACCCAAAGCAGCCTGCTCTGTGCTCCAGGATAGGTTTCAAAGTCTGTTCCAATCTCTCCCTAGAGGGGAGGTTTAAAGCAGGTCCAGCAAACAATGCCTTCCAAAAAAAGGTATCTTTCCCCTCTTTGCTGATAGTGGGAGAACAGGACAAAAAGCCTTCACTGGAAATCCCTACTGGGGAGATATAACGTGTGTGGGAGAGTAAAGGACCAACACCACTGGTCCTCACCCAAAAGCTGCTGTGGAGGGAGGGTCGAGGCTGTGTCGAGGCTGGCAAGGCGTTGGGGTGCTGTGGCTGCCAGGGCTGTGGATAATCCCCAGATCCTGAGTGCCACAGGACTCTGCTCCTGCCCGAGCCCATCCAGCCTGTCGTGGGCTGGTCCTCAGCACATGCAGGTGTGAGAGACCAGGGGCCATCACAAAGCCTTTTGCTTAAACAGGGATCAGAGTCAGCTGAGGGCGTTGGCTCTTCCCATTGACTCCGACTCTGGGGAAGGGTTAAAACTCCATGTGGAGTTCAGACCCCTAAGGTTTGGCAGCTGTTGGGTGGAGGGTTTTGGTTGGGGCTGCCACAGACTTAAGAGGCTCCGTGAACAATGCACTGCAGCTCCCAAGACCCTGCCAGGTTCTTGCAATGTCTGGCTGGATTTTTTTTTTCCCCGTGGTTTTGGCTTTTTGCCTGTTTCTGGATGTCCTGCATATCATTACGGGTAGGAGGGAGCTGCTGCAAACCTCCCTGGCCGGTCATTAGGAGCAGTTAAGAATGTTTTTAAGGCAGGTGTTGAGCACTTCCAAATGCCTGGGGAGGGCTTTGGACACTGTGAAAGCAAGAAAACATCGGAAACCCAAGTATTGAATTTCCTTTTCCAAACAACTGGCTGCAGCCTATCACTGCCTGTCAAAGTTGAAGGCACAAGTCAGCACGTTTTTACATTCCCAGGGATAGAGATAGGGATTGCTCCAAGTGCTTCCCCCTTGCTCTCTGCAGGGAGAGCCAAGTAATAGACTGCTGTCACGCCAGGGTTTTTTATTTCTAATTTTAAAATAGAGGATGAATTCCTTCCCCTGGTTAATTTTCTCATTTCCAGGTTGGGGACTCATTCACATGGATGTAACACCGTGCTAGTAATATATAACCACAAAAGATGAGCTTTATTGCCTCCCTTGACCAAAGGGGACCTGGACCCACTCCAACTTCCTTTTTACACTTTTT
>VZTG01008549.1:96680-217715 GCA_013397845.1 Melanocharis versteri | reverse complement strand
TTTTTTTTTTTTAATTTGAGATAATAGGCCAGACCCTGGAGAGGAGCCTTTGAGCCCCGATACTTTCCCGTAAACTGGGAATACTCCAATTTTTTTTTGCATTTTCCAGTGTAGAGCAGTGCAGACCAGGCTTGGATTGCACACAGGAGCTGGATGGAATGGTGGTGAGGGAGAAGGGGTGGCTGAGCACATAGAGTTGGGCTGAGAGGCAAAGCACCAAGAGTTACCTTGAAGTTCAGGTACCAGCCAAACCCTCTCTGCCTTTGGAATTGCTGGAATTTTGCTCAGGCATAAGCCCTGCAGCCCAAAAATGCCTTTGAGACCTGCAGTGAGATCCCTGCTTTTAGCATGGGAGTTGTGGTCAAGTGATGCCTGTCAGCTGCTCCTTCTCCGACACCTTCAGACCAAACAGAAAGGAGAAACATTATTGAAAAAAAAAAATCTCAGAGGGGGTTTGCAACATCTCCAAAGCCACATTTCCTCCAGGGCCTGTTCCTGGCAGATGCACAGGGCTGGGCCTAAACCCAGGAGAAACAGGGCAGCCTGGGGAGGAAGAGCTGGGCTGGGTGAACAACATCATGCCAAGCTGTTGGGACCACCTATCCCTCCAGGCATGCCAGAGCCTGGGAGGGGAGGGGTGAAACTGGGACCACTAAATCCCAGGAGACATTTTCTCTCAGAGCAATTTGGCCTTTTTTTTTTTTTTTTAATGTGATGATCCAAAAATCTCAAATACACCCTCGAATTCAACACTGAGAATAAAGCTATAATTAAAACATAGTGAGAAGTATAAAAGCAAAAAGACAGCTTTAAGTGTAGCAACGCTGCTGAAGTGTTTCTCCTTCCTCCTTGGAAAATATTGCTGAACTCAACACGTTGCTGTGAAACATCATCTTCAACAAAACTTTTTTTTTCCCCCTGAAGCTAGTGGGAAAGAGTTGCAGGAAAAAAACCTCTCATCCAGTGCTGTATAAACAGCTGTCTCCCTCCTGTGATGGGTCCAGGCTGCCTGGCTGTATCCCATCCCTCTCTCTTGCTGGTTCCCATCCCCAGCACTCAGCACCTCTTCAGTCTTGATGTAAATAGAGGCGGGGGGTTGGGACTAGATGATCTTTAAGTCCCTTCCAACCCTTAACTATCTATGATTTTCTGTAAATATGCTGATTAACACTGGTCACTGCCAGCTGTAAATCACAAAATCATAGATAATCCTGCTAGGAAGGGACCCAGAAGGATCATTGAGTCCGACTCCGAGCCCTGCATTGAACAGCCCTAAGAATCACACCATGTGCTGGGTTTTGACTTCATTGAATGCTGAGCTTAGTCCCTGGTAGGAGTCCCACCTCATCTATTTTTTCAGTGTATTATGGCTGCACGTGTTTCCCGTGCATGGTGTGCAGGGGAGGAGATGCTGTGCTCCGTGTTAGGGACCCTCCAGCCACGCCAGCTCATGTCACTCAGCAATTAATGAGAGGCTTCATTAGCACGAGAGGGTGTTGACTGGGGATTGTTCAAGCAGGCAGGGGCACTGTGCAGGCTCTGAGGTCTGTGTTTATGAGTTTTTTTTTGGGGAAGAGCTCAGCTGTGCTGTGCTGTGCCTGCACAGAGGCACCATGCAAAGAGGGCTGTGACCACCAAACAATTAATCAGCGGTGGGGAGCCCATCTGAGCACCTCCCCCCCGAACTCCTTTGTAGCACTCTTCCATTGAGAGTGAAAGACTCTGAGCAGGAGGTGGTAAACCTCCAGAACACCATGTTGCCACCCAGGACGCAAATATGCTCCACCAACCACCACAGACCAGCCCTTCATCCTGACTCGTCCCTGGCGCGGCACAACCCGAACGAGTAAATAAGGCAAATGAAAATAGTCTTTATTCATTCCTTGCATCTCCCAGCCGCAGGTGCTGGAGTCCTTTACCAGTTCCCTGGCACTAGACGTGTGGGATGGCAGGCTGTGCCCTGGGCTGGATTGCAGCTAGCAGCCCCTTCTTTTTAGCAGGGTTTTTGCCATCTTGAGTCTTGCCCCAGAAGAGCAGCAAAGCTGGTCAAGTGTCTAAAAAACAAGTCCTGTGGGGAGCGGCTGAGGGAGCTGGGAAAGGGGCTCAGCCTGGAGCAAAGGAGGCTCAGGGGGCAGCCGGGGGGTCGGGCTCTGCTCCCAGGGAACGGGGAGTAGGACAAGGAAAATGACCTCAAGTTGTGCCAGAGGAGGTTCAGACAGGATAATAGAAAATTTTTTTTCACTGCTACAGTGGTCAGGCATTGGAATAAGTTCATGCTCAGGGAGGTGGTACTATCACCATCTCTGGAAGTGTTGAAGAGGCGTCTGGATGTGGCACTTGGATATGGCTAAGGGGTGATTTTGGTGTTGCCGGGTTAATGGCTGGGCCCGATGATCCTGAAGGTCTCTTTCAACCTTGATTGAATTCTGTGATTCTCAGTTTCACTAGAAGAAATGAGAAAGCTATTGGCAAAGGTGCTGAAAGTGCGACAGGTTACTTCCTGCCTGATATATTTTTCTTAAATTCTTTCCTCTTCTTCTTTCATCTTCCCTGCCCCAATCTCCTCACCCTGCAGTCAGCTGTCCTGTAACAGGAGCGAGACAGCACAATATCTCCCTCTGCCAGACCACTCAACCTTTATGCAGCCGAATACCATGAATTTGGTCTGGGGAGTTATTTATTTCATGTTTTATTTTCCATGTCAGGGGGCTTGGAACTAGGTGATCTTTAGGGTCCCTTCCAACCCAAGCCATTCAATTGTTCTGTGATCGCCACACCTCATTTCCTATCAGTAAGCAAATTTCACTCATTTCATAAGGGCATATTCCCAAACAATTTGGAAGGGATTAACACGTGTCTGATGGCATCAGGCAATTAGGAGCTTGTTTGTAGACGCAGTGTGAGTCCCCCGTGGTGTCCTTCTCCATGTGCCACATGAAGCTGGAGCTGCTCCCATGATTTTGGCCTTTGCTCACTGCACGCAGCCAGGACCGACGCAAACTTCTCACCGCGCTGCTGGCTCTGAGGGGAATTTTAATGCACATCCAGGGAAGCCAGCTGCAGGCTCCCGGGCTGTTAAAAGCCTGGCAGGCTCTCCTGGTGCTCGGAGAGGCACCGCAACGGCTCCTGTTGAGGGGGCGTATCTGCCTCCCCAGTGCAGGAGGAGGGGTCATAGGGGGTCTAATCAGGACGAAGTGGCTGAGACAACCCGACTCCATCCCCCAGCTCGGCCGATTACAGCAGGCAGATCGTCCTCAGCTGTAAAATCTGTCAGTGAGTGAAGCCAGGGCTCTCCAGGAGCTGCCATCTCCCTCTGCCACGATGGGACCTGGATGTGAACCAGCCCCAGCCTCCCTGACACCCCCAGCCCCCACATGCAGACCGTGGAGGCCTCGGCGAGCAGTCCAGGTTGCCTTGCCCAGGGGAAATATTCACATGCTTTGCAGGCAGCTTAACAGCATGAGACAGATTTTGTTTTCCTCTCGAAGGCAGCCGCGCTCCCTGGGCTGCAGCTGTCTGCTCAAGACACCTATCCCAGTGCCAGCTCCAGGCCTGATCCTGCGTCCCTTACCAGTGGCCTGACTGCACCAAGAGCCCTATTGCCTGAGGAAAGGAGGTGGGAATAAATAGTTCTGCTTTCTGGGTTTTTCTTCCCATAAAGCCTGTAACGTCCCCTGTCTCACTGCAGGGATTACCCAGAGGCTTTGCATCTCAGAGATGGGTCAGTGTTGAACGAGCACATGGATCCCTTGAGCCTTTCCGGCTGAAATACTTCTGGGTGGATAAATATGCATGTGCCTAGATGTAGTCAAACCTTGAGTGATGCTAAAGGAGAATCCCCAGTGGCAGAAGCACCTAGGACCAGACCAGTGCATTTCTGTGACTCGATGTCACTTACCAACCTGCCAAAATATATGAACTTATCATTCGCAGGGTTCACCCGAGGGTGCAAAGGAAACGGGAGCATTCCTGTTAGTGAAAAAAAGTCCATGCTGCTTTGGATAATGTACGGAAACAATAAATATCACTGTAGACCGGAGGGGAAAAATAATAAAAATAAAAAAAAGCAGCAGCCGTGGAAGTGAGAAAGCGGCGGTGAGGAGGATGTGTTGAGTTTCCCCGCGGGTTTCCGCTGCGCTCGATGCCTGGGAGAGCGAAAGGTGGAAACGGCATGGCAGCGAGCAGCTGAGCAGGTTCAGCTGTCCACGTGCCCGCATCATCTGCTGGCTTTCTAAAAACGAGTTTGTGCCTTCTTCAGTCTGAGGCTGAAGCCTGTAATGCCGACTTCCAGCTGAGTGTTTTGGGTGCTTTGTAAATTGTTGTTGAGCAGCCTTCCCCGCGGGCTCGTGGAGGATTGTCTTCGCGGTGCGGGCTGGGGATGTGGTTTAGCAGTGGGCTTGGCAGTGCTCGCTTGGGCTTGATGATCTGAGAGGGCTTTTCCAACCCAAACGATTCTATTGTTGTATTCTGTGGTGCTAAATGATTCGGCGAGGCCATGGCATCACGGAGGTGATTCTGCCCCTCTGCCACACTCCGGTGAGAGCTGCCTCCAGCTCTGGGGTCCCCAGCACAGAAGGGACAGGGACTTGGTGGAGCCAGTCCAGGGAAGGCCACCAAGATTATCAGAGGGATGAAGCACCTTTGCTATGAGTAAAGGCTGAGAGAATTGGGATTGTTCAGCCTGGAGATGAGAAGGCTTTGAAATTACCTCATTGTGACCTCATTCCTGACAGGAACCTGCCTGAAAGATGGGGCAAGACTATTTGCAAGAGCCTGGAGTGACAGGACAAGGGGGAATGGCTTCAAACTGAAAGAGGGTAGGTTTAGATTAGATATTAAGAAGAAATTTTTTCCTGTGAGGGTGGTGAGGTCCTGGCACAGGTTGCCCAGAGCAGCTGTGGCTGCCCCTGGATCCCTGGGAGTGTCCAAGACCAGGTTGGATGGGGCTTGGAGCAACGTTGGATAGTGGAAGATGTCCCTGCTCGTGGCAGGGGATTGGAGCTAGATGACCTTCAAACACCTCTTCCAACCCAAACCATTCTATGATTGTATGATTGCGTGATTCTGTGATTGTGTGATAGCAGAACTGAGTATCTGTGGGGAACACTGCAGGCTGCAGAGGCCCAGAGCAGTGGGATGCCACGCAGACCCAGCTCCATAGCAGGTTTTCAACATCACAGTGTGAAGCTGCAGCATCCATCATAGCAGCAGAGGAGAGCCAGGCCAACTGGGGCAGCCACTGATCCACACTCATGTTCTGACAGCGGCAGGAATCACCAAAATACTGATTCTCCACCCATTGATCCCTAGTGCTGACCTTGGCTTTTAGGATGTGATGGAAGAAGCTGAGGGGGAGTAGATGCAGTAACTATCAGAGCATCACATAAGGCAGGGAGATGTTGCTGGTGCTCACCCAAAGGTATCCCTGGCCACATGATCCTACATCATCACAATGTGCCACAGCCTCTTTTGGGTCAGACTTGTCCCCAGTTATGCCAGAGAACCACATAGCTCCTCATTCCTACCCCACAGATAGCCTGGCTTGCCCAAGGCATGATTCATTTCTCCAGCAGATCCTGTCTTTGCCTCCCTGTGTTATCACAAACTTTGAGCCTTGCAAGGCACCTTTTAGACCTGGATTATCTAGATTCGGACCTTAACCGTCTTTGTGGCTTAGCTGAGTGTAAGGCAACAAGGGTTGTCCAAACTGGGAGATTAGGGGGGCGTGTGGGCATCTGGGGGCATTTTGAGGACATTTGGCCTCAACCTGTTGAAAGGAAACTGCCCAAAACTGGAGTAAGTCACCTGCTTTGCTGACACAGATGTGACGCATCGCTCGTCTCAGATCCGCTGATCTGTTGTTGCTCTGAGCTGTCATCATCTGCTACAGCAACAGCATTTAAATGAAAGGAAGCACCATCAGGACAACAAAATGTTTTTTGGCTGGTGGGCAGCCTGACAGTGATCTCAGAGAAATCAGTCCTCCACAGCTCCAGACAGGAGCAACTGGGGCTTCTCAAGGCACCTCGAGCATGCCAGTGAGCCTCAAGCAGGGGGCTGGCCCTCGCATCCCAACCAGCAGGCTGGGCACAGGCACAGGTGTTTCCAGGCTGGCCTTGGGTCACAAGCCTCTCTAGGGCTGGTGAGGACTGTATTGCCTCTGTGGACTCCCCTAAGTATCTTCTCTGGAGATATTAAAAAGCTGGACACAATCCTGAGTGATGTGTTCTGAGGACCCTGCCTGAGCGGGAGAATTGGACTAGATGATCTCCAGTGGTCCTTCGAACCTTGATTCTGGGATTTTGTGATTGTCTTCAGGGCTGGAGGAGGTAAGTGTTTGAACATGGAGAGAGAGCCATAAAAAACACCCTAGATCTGGCTAATCTCTCTTCCTGCAAAATCAGTGTCCCAGTGGAAGAGGAGAACCCTTCTACAGGATGAAGACCAAAACTTGAGTACATTAAGCTGGGGGAAAGTCTCTGCCTTGCTGATCCCAGAGCAACATTGCTTTCATGCAGGCACCACTGGACAGGTGATAGGAACAAGGATCGTGGAGGATACAATTAGTGACTCTAGAGCACGATAGACACACTTTATATCTTCATTGTCTTTGCTGTGGAAATGTCCCCAAAGCCTGGCTAATGAAAATGTCAGCTCTGCCCTTGTACTGGGGAATGAAAACAAAAGCTGGACTGTGGTATCAGGACTCAGTTTTAGTCATGGATTAGTCTCTGCTGTGGCAGACATAGCTATCCAGGCAAAAAGAAGATTAAATCCATGGATCCAATTTCCTTGAAGTATCTTATGGGCAATGTTAATGCTTGTTGGTTACAATGCAAATGTGATCTAGGACCACACTTGTGGCTTGGAAAAGAGGGAGAAAATGTGCTAGCAAAGTAATCACTGATAGACCTTCTGGTTCTCCACAACTCCCTGAGAGGAGGGGGCAGCCAGGTGGGGGTCGGGCTCTGCTCCCAGGGAACAAGGGATAGGATGAGAGGAAATGGCCTCAAGCTGTTCCAGGAGAGGTTTAGGTTGGATATTGGGAAAAGTTGCTTCACAGAAAACGTGGTCGGGCTTTGGAAGAGACATTCAGGGAAACGGTGGAGTCCCCACTTCTGGAAGTGTTCAATAGTTGTGTGAATGTGTCACTTGGGGACAAGGGCTGGTGGTGAACACAATGGCTCTGGGTTGATGGACTCGCTGATCTTAGAGGGTATGGACTCACTGATCTTAGAGGACTTTTCCAACCGTAACAATCCTGCTATTCTCTGACGCTACTAATGTGAGGACCTCAGTGGAATTCGAAGGGATGAGTGCCTGCTTTTGGTGCTGGTTGTGGTGAGTTACCTGGACAAGGATGCTCAGCTCATGTTTGCAGGGTGACACTGTATTTACCTTGCGTATACGAGACCAAAATGTGGACTCAGAAAGCAGTCCCCACCAGGGCCCTTTGCATCTAGATGCAATGAGCAGGAGGGGGTAAACTCAAAAATAGCTAACTTAAAAATGTAATGTTCTGTTTTGAGCTGTTATTTGTTTGCCAGGGCTTTCTAGGGTTCACCAGCACCCTGCTTAGTGACAACTGGCTTTTTGTTTTGCAGACTGGCTCAGTTATGCCAGCAGTGTGATTGGATAGCTGCTAATAAGCATAGGATTGCTGAAGTATTCCCCAAAGTCTTTGCTTTGCTGTAAAAATCCTCATCAGCAATTGGATTAGTTGTAGAGAATAAACAATTACTACATAGGGTAATGTGTTATGTTAAGACAAATTGATGGGTTTTATTTAATCATATGGTCCCAGTCACATCTTGATGGTGTTATTCCTATGAAGAGAAATGCATCACTGCACCAGTAGGCACTAGCCAAAAATACTGAAAAATGCTTTATTTAATTAATTAGTTCCTACAGATAAGGCAAATTGACTCTGTACCGAAACAAAACGAGTTAGGCTTTTGCTTTCAGAGATGTTAGCTTTGTGTATCTTCCTGCACACATACCACAGATAAAGTTTGTGTGTTCTGGACCTTGGGAAAGTGTGTGACTGAGCTCCTCTCAAGGACTGTGTTTGTATGGGAAGAAAAATCCAAATCAAAAACATGACCGGCTGATCTGCCCACCTGGTGCTCTCTAGTTCACCATGGCTCTGGCATCAAAGGCCCTCCACACATTTAACTAAATCAGATTAAGTGTTCCCAAGACTCAGTAAAAGCTGGAAATCGCTGGCTGAGGTTACACCAGGCGTCAAGAGACAAGAGAGTCACAGGAGATGGGAGACAGGCTTTCCCTGCTTTGCTTATGTGCTAGAGAACATGTCCCAGGAAACGTGGGGGAGTAACACTGAGCTTCACTGTCTTGTATCGCCCTAAGACATTATTTTGTCTGAAATACAGCTGAACTGCAGCCTGGTGACACAGGTGGGTGTGCTGGTGTGTGCAGAGGGTTTAGCACTTTCACCTGCTCTCACACCTTGTCTTCAGGTCCCGTGGAGGCCTGGGGGTGCACAATGGCTTGCACTTGACCTCTTGCAGCAGTTTTCCACTGGGAGGACACACGGCCATCAGAGGTTGAGCAATTCACCATGAGTTCCTTGGCAAGTACCACCCAAACACGGCAGTCAGGAGGCTTCTCCTCACAATTCCCTTCAGCAATGGGCCAGGGAAGTGCAGGATCTCCATTTCATCACTCAGCCTCTACCTGTTTGTGGTGAATTTGGGCCAGGCCGTCAGCAACAAGTATAACCTGCAGGGGAACAGGGTATATGAATGGCTCTTTGGCCTAGGTTGACAGCTCTGTCATTGAGGAACAGCAGGTCTGATCCCACCACCTCTGGTTTTAATTAATATCGTGGTCGAATCATGCTGTTATCTGACAGCAGGGGAAATTATCACCTCAAGAAGCACTGCTGTGGGTGGCACATATTGTGTAACCTGCTCTCTCTCAGAGGGGCACTGTGGAGGATTAGTTTGTATTTAAGAGATGCTGTGTGTAATTATGCACAGCTTTGCAAACCATCCATTTCTGATGGGCCCTCTCCTGTAGTTTTTCATGCTGGCATCTGGCTTGCTGTGTGCCTCTCCTGTTTCCATGCGGACCTGAGCAGAGAGTGCTCGGGACTCCCTGAGCAGGTGTGATGGACTGGCCCTGCCTGCCAGGGAGATGCGAGCAGAAGGGATCTGGGTGAAGAAGGCATGCTGTACATGCCTGTGCTTTGGGACAGCACAGTGTCTCTGGGTACTGTTGTTCCGGGATATTTTGTACCATTCACAAAGATTAAAACCGAAAGAGGAAGACGGGGTGTTCAGAACACTGTAAAAGGGCAGGTGTCCCATCCTGGGGCTGATCCTCAGCAAAGAGGCGTCTCTAACAGCGTCACTCGAGTCTCGTTCTTCATCTCTCATTTGACTCTTTCCCTAGTTTAAGAACCAAAAATTTTGCATGATGCCTGTGAGTGCTCCAGGAATGTAGGAATTAACACGCTGGACTGGGCCAAGGGCCCGTCCAAGTGAGGATCTCGAGCAAGGTGCAAGCCAGTGCCAGATGTTTTGCAAAACGCCTCCACTATGGATATCTTTCACACCTCATTTCTTCCTCATTCCCATCAGCTTCATGACTGGTCTCACAGCAGTCCGTGTTGTGTTTCCAGCAGCTGCTCTCTCCCTGCATGCAGCTCATGAGGACGGGCTGTTGAAGGATCTCAGCAAACACACAGGGCCTTCATCCCTGCTCTCAGAGGTGGAAGTTGTCTCATTCACGTCCCGAAGTCAGTGCGAGGCAATTTTTGAGAGCAGAGATTATTTCTTTGCCTAGGAGACATTTTTAGAGAGGCAAAGAAATGACTTGCAGGGAAAGTCTGCAATTCTGGGAAAACATTCAAAACTTCAGTGAGATAACATCCAAACCCCAAATATTTAGAAAAGAGATTTTGTTGTTTATTTCCTTTTCTAAAGTGTTGAGTCTATATTGTAGAATGCTTTGGGTTGGAAAGGACCTTGAAAGGTAATCTAGTCCAACCTCACCACCAAGGGCAGGCACATCTCTCATTAGACAAAGTTGCTCCAAACCTCATCCAATCTGTCTTTGAACACTTCCAAGGATGGGGCATTCACATCTTTTCTGGGCAATCTATGCAAAGGCCTTACCACCCTCAGCACAAAAAATGTCTTCCTTCTATCTAGTCTGAATCTCTTCTCTTCTAGTGTAAAACCATCACTCCTTGTTCTATCTCCAAAGGCTCTATTAAGACTTTTGTTCTTTTTCTGTTTAAGACAGGAAAGCCAAAACCAGCTCAAAGCAGTTTTCATCAGTACACACTTCAACTTGGAGCAAAAAAGAGACTTTGAACCCAAATCTATGTTTTTGGCTCCAATGTTTTCTTGGGGGAGAAATACCATTACCCAAAATCAGCATTTTTTCCCTTGCGATCAGCTTTAACTGACCTGTTCTCTTTTATTTCTATTTTTTTTATAAACCTTCTGGATGTGGAGAGGAACAGCCGTTTGCCCTGGGCGGGCGACCACGGGGCTGGTCTGCCCTGGCCGCCGCCGGCCCCCGTGACCGCCGCGCTCTTCTCTTCCAGGTGCTCCCTTTCAAAGGTCTCAGCATCCCCATGCTACCTCCTGCCGGCATTTCCACCTGGGTCCCCAGCCTCAGCTCTCCGCCGACTTCGCCCTGCCTCACGCGGTGCAGCCGCAGCCGGGGCTGGCTCCCCACATGGCCCCCGCGCACCAGCACAGCGGCCCCCTGCACCAGCCCCTGGCGCCGGTGCCCGCCCTGCCCTTCCAGGACGTCGCCGGGCCCTCCTTCCTACCTCAGGCGCTACACCAGCAATACCTCCTCCAGCAGCAGCTCCTCGAGGCACAGCACCGCCGGCTCATGCCCCATCCCAGGTAAGGGGACCCCGCTCTCCCCAAATGAGGTGGAGGAGCTGCGTCCACCTCGCGTCGCCCGCGCAACCCCAGCCGCGCTGGCGGCGTTGGGTTTTCCTCTCGAGCTCACCCGTGTGCGCTGAGAACGTGTCCACCAGGAGGGAGGCTGCGGGGCAGGCTGCACCTGGAGGTGTGCTGTTCCTGTGGGGATCCCTACTGTGCTCATCCGGTGTGTCCCATTATTGTCACTCCTGGGAGAATCATGCTGGTGTTGCCGGGCACCTTTCCTGTCTCTGTGTGCATGAGCTCCGTCCTCGTAGCTGCTGTTTCAAAACCATGCAAGAGGCTGTGTCCACCTGTCTCATCAGGTTGTAACCGTGGAGGTCTTGCTGCTTGAGGTTTGGGAGGCTTTCCGTGTCTGTGAGGGAATGATGCCACTGACCTGCAGCACACTCTGTCACAGAAAGCACCCGAAACCCACACTGAGCTGAGAAACGCAGAGAGCGTTGCTGTAACTCAGCAGAGATGGAAATGGATGCCTGGCCTTGTCTCGATTGTGTTTCTTGAGAGAGGAGTGATTTTTTGTGGAAACAAATGGAAGCTATTTGTGGGTTGTACCCATGGATCAAGAATCAGAGGGTGAGGCTTTGCAATGATGCTTCATTTGGAAAGAATGCTACGGATAGAAACCCCTTTCTTTCCATGTCCTTTCTGTCTGAAAATTGTGTGTTCTTCTCATCATTGTTTTGTTTTGTTTTTCATAAGCTGGATTTTAGGTGGATTTAATGATTAGCTAATGATTGGGTAGCAAGTATGTTCAAGGCTGAGAAACCGATCATACAAGTGTTGATCTCTTAGTCATTAGCTGAATGCAAATAAAAGCACAGAGCACAATTCCACACAGAATCTGCTTTGGTAAATGCTGTCAGTGTTGTATTTGCAAGTGGGCTGTGGTGTGGCAGAAGGCAGGAACCTCTTGCCCAGCCCCAGTGCTTGTCTCTGAAAGCTGCAATGGAGGAGGATGTCAGAACCCTTACAGGTGTGGGTCAGGAGGTCCCAGCAATGGGAATATGGGTTATGCCTTTGAAAGTGAAGCCTCTGAGCTGTGGCTGCATGAAAAGTTATTTACCCAGCAGTTCCCTGCTTCATTTGCCCTAGTTTTTTTTCCTGAAGATTTGCTTTTTGATGACTCCACTGGTAAGTGGTAACTTGTCAGGCAGCGAAGGGTATGAGTCTGTCTGTAATGCAAATCCTGCTTGTGCATCCACCTTGTCTCTTGCCAGATGTGGACACTGATCAAGCAGCACACGCTCTTCCCCGGAGTAGTTCAAATACGCAATAATCATGAGACTCAAATCCCTAGAAAAACCTTGCTGCATTTTCTACCACTTCCTTTTCCCTGCCTGCAATGGCAGCAGAGCAGAGGGAGAAGGACCTGGAACCCAGCCTGGCCTGTCCATCATCCAAAGAAATGTTGGCAAAGGCCAGTGAGAGTAAATTCTGCTTTCAGTCACTCATGGGTAATCTGGTTATGAATGAGGTTCCCCAGGAGTTTATGGACTGCACGGGAGATGAGACAACCTGCAGCTTCCTCATGATGATGGATCACGGCTGAAGCAGGGGCACATTTTACCTTGTGTGTTGTTTATGGGGCTGACTGTAGCTGAAAAGGAAATAGTGCAAACTCCACAAAGATGCTGAGAAGTTGTTTGGCATCCTCTTTTTCTCTGCATGCTGCCAGCAAATAGCACCTCCTCAAAATGAGCATATGTGGGTGCCATAGGGCCTGAGAGTGGATTGCTACGTGATGGCCATGAGGGAGCGACAACCCTGGCTTCCTCTTCCCATCATCCCTTACACCTGCCCGGAGTGTTTAGCTTTGGACACTTGTCCACAGGGCCAGCCTCTGGGGTTTTCCCGTGGGTTCTTGGCAGGAATTCCAGTGCCCACCCGTGTCTGAGCCTGTTGCTGCTCTCCTCCCCGCAGGCGGGCCCAAGAGCGCATGTCTGTCCAGCCTCACCGCCTACACCCCAGCTTCGACTTCAGCCACCAACTGCAGACTCCACAACCCATGGGGCCCCAGCCCAGGTATTTGGCAGAGGGCACGGACTGGTAAGTGATCCCATTTCGCTGCTGCATCCAGTTAAGGTGTTTAAAAAGTCTTGAGCAGGCTGCAGGTGTTGGGGAATGCCATCAGGGATCAGGGCTTTGATGAAAGCTAACGAGTCAGCTCAGCAGTCACAGTGTGGGGAGTCTGCAACGGGAACACTCATCTCTGAGAGGGCTGTGAGAGTGTGAAAGCCTCCTATATAAATAGAATCATTGGATCATTTAGGTTGGAAAAGCCCTGTAAGACCATCAAGTCCAACCATTCCCCAGCACAATCAAGACCACCACTGACCCCTGTCCTCAAGTGCCACACAGCTTTTAAGTCCCTTCAGGAGTGGGGACTCCAGCATTGCCCTGGACAGTTGTGCCAGGGCTGGACAGCTCCTTGGGTGAAGAAATTTTCCCTAACAGGCAATCTAAACTTCCCCTGGCACAACTTGAGGCCATTCCCTCTTGTCCTGTCCCTGTTCTCTGCGAGCAGAGGTACAAGGGACACCGTTCCCCCCGGCTGTCTCCTCCTGTCAGGCAGCTGTGCAGAGCCAGAAGGTCCCCCCTGAGCCTCCTTTTCTCCCTGAGTTGCTCCTCATCAGGCTTGTGCTCCAGACCCTTCCCCAGATCCATTGCCCCTCTTTAGGCGCACTCCATTGTTGTTGCTCATAGCTTTTCAGCAGATTTAGAGTGAAGCCAAGCATTGATTCTCCCAAGTTGCTCTTTGTGCTGTAGGGCACAGAGAGGGTTTTTTCCTGCAGAGCACCGTCTGCCTGAGCTAGACCCTTCACTGTTCTTCAGGCACTCAAAACCCAGTGGCCATAATATTTTCCGTGGTCCAAATTAGGGAGCACCATGCTACCCTGCCGTGCAGGGTGGTATGAATGGAGATTTGTTCATAATTCTCGAACTGTAGTGTTCAATACCCTGGAAAAGCTTTGCAGGGAATTGTTCATCTCATTTTCAGAGCAAGTTGAGAGCTCTTGAACAGTTAGTAAAGTATGGTAACCTGGTCAAAAGAATGAGAAAATAAAAACATACTTCTGAGTAGCGCTTGTAAGCTAAGCAAAGTCCATTCTGCGCACTGAATGGAAAAAATAGCATGTGAACTTGTAATTAGAGACAATCACAATGTATTTGCACAAGGGGACTGAAATAAAATGGTGCAGGAAATCTTAATGATGGCATTTCCTAACATCTGAGCACTTCACTCTGCGAATGAAAAGTCCTTTTAACCCAGGGTTGTTGGTTTTTTCCCCCTTCAGTGCATAATACACAATCAAAAATATGACCACATCCTTCTGCAATTTTCTTCTCAGGTGTTCCCATTACTGGCACTCCTGTGGGCTGAATGTGGTCGGGATGACATTGTTCGGATTGGTTTGCAAAGCAGTTCATGTACCATCTGGATAGAACAATTCTTTCTGCCTCTCTTTCAGCTCAGAGTGCTTAATTATAATCATTAGAAGTATCTGATAAAGCATCACTAAGTGCCCTCCTCCTCCCTCCTTTTCTCCCCTCTGTTGCTTCATAGCCTTATAAAACCCAGGGAGTGAGGGTGACAGAAATCATACACGGTGAGCATTTGTTTGGGTGACTCACTTTCCCTTGGGGCACACGTACAGTTTTGCCCAGTGACAAATATAAAAACTCCCCTCTAATGTGTTACCCCAGATGAGCAGCAGCAGTGTTTTCTCGGAGGCTGTAGGTGGTGGGCACTGCCACAGGAGGTGGAAGTGGGGATGGAAGGAAGGTCTCAGGAAAGATCAGTCGTCTCAGACAGCCCAACCCCAATTAAAATCTAGTGAAGAATAAATAAACTCCCATTTGTTTCCTTAAATCATCTTCTGCACACACGTGTAGTGATGACCACCCAGCCTGTTATCTGAAGTCTTATCCTTCACTCCTTGGCTGTTGGCAGCCCATTTACCACAAGCATCACAGCTCTTGTACCCCTCGCCTGAGCATCAAGATGCTGTACGGTTGTTCATGTAGCGTGGGCTAGAAAGTAATGGTTAGTTCTGTTCTCCTTCAGGAAGTGTGCTCTGCTTCTTCAGCCCCAGACCCTGGGAAAACAGTGTTCCACGCTGTATTCTTCTTTGGACACATCTGCAGACCCACAGCATCACTCCAGGAACATCAGCATCTGATTTTAAGTCTCTAGATGCACAAACAGTTGAGCAGCCCTGGTACTGCAATTGCTCGTGCCATTTAATAATGGCCATTCGCCTTTGAGAGATCTCTTCAGTCCTTGATCTCAAAGCATTCCATGAATTACCACATCTATTTTGTAGGCAGGGAATAGGGAAAGGCAGAGAGGAAGTGGATCAAGGTCATGCATCAAGAAAGTGGCAGGGCTGGGAATGGACCCAAAGCCTCCTGATTTCCAGTTGAGCCCTCCATCAACAGGGGAACAATATTAGCAATTGGGTAAATATCCAAAATTGGGACACAGGAGCTGGAAAGTGCCAACACTTTGTGGATTCTCACCCTGGTTGTGTTCCTGCCAGTTGCCTGCTGTGTTTTATCCTCTGCCAGGTTTTGTGTGTCTAGCACATGGCTAACACAGGGCCAGCAAAGGTAGTCCCTCTCCTGGCCTCAACCTAGAATCACAGAACCACAGAGTATCCTGAGCTGGAAGGGACCCACGAGGATCATTGCATCCAGTTTGGGGCAGGTATTAGGGAGTTCTAGAGCGCTGGTGCTGCTGCCTGGTGCACAGGCTGTTCTGGATAAAGGATTTCTGCATCTGCTGTCCCCTCATGTCCCCATCTTCTGGGTGAAAGCAGTTTCACAGCTGCTGGAGGACACATCTGGGCCACTGCTAACAAGCTGCTGTCCTCCACGCAGGGGAGGAGAAGTTGGAGGCTGAAACGGGAAGCCACCCCTGTGCTCTAATTATCTTTGCTTTGGGAAATGTGGAGACAATTGTTATTAGAGTGCTGGGTTTTGTAATGATGACGAAGTGAATGATGTTCAAAGCACTCGTTTGCCCAGTGACTCTTAGGCTGGAGAGAATAGGGATCAGCTAATTGGATTACAGATGGAGATGTTGCATTAGGCCCCCTCCCACTCCCTCCACATGGTGTGGTGGTGGTGGGGTTGTAGTTTTTCTCTGTGTGTTGGATTGAGCAGAGCTGTGACATTTGATGAGATCTTGGTCATGACAAGTCTGGGGATTGAGCTGGGTTATTTTTCTGGAGGATAAAATTCCTGAATTCACCAAGCTGAGCTCCATCTCTGTTTGCTTGGGCCAGGCTGTATTCAGGCAAGCAGGGCCATGAGGGATGTCCTGCTCCATTGGTGTTGGCCTGCTAGTTGTGGAACACACTTTCTTACCACAGCCTCATCCAGACATTTCTTAAAACCTTTCTATTTTTTGCACAAATCACAGTTCTGGAGTGCATAGAATCGTGGAATTCCAGAATGGTTTGGGATGGACGGGACCTTAAAGCCCACCTTGTTCCAACCTCTGTCATGGGCAGGGACATCTTCCACTATCCCAGGTTGCTCCAAGCCCCGTCCAACCTGTCCTGGAACACTTCCAGGAATGGGGCAGCCATAGCTTCTCTGGGCACCCTGTGCCAGGGCAAACCCTCACCACCCTGAGCCTGGATTCAGGCAAGGCACAGTGTCCTTTGGCTCCACAAGTCCTACCATGATCTGGGCTGGGAGACCTCTGAGGAGAGCACAGGCACATCAAAAAAGCCACAGACAGTGCCCATCTAGCTCCTAAAAACTACCAGAATGGTTCATTGTTGAGTCTCTTGAGTAATTATCTCTCTTCCTACAAAACATTCAAGGCAAACTGTAATAGTTTGCAGTGCTGGCAGCACAGGAAGGTCCTGGTCTGACCAGGTTGGGTTGCTGAGCCTGGGTATCATTTTGAGCCACCAAAACGCTCTTGCTCTGAAATTAGCAGGGTGCATCTGCGCAGCTCTTGACCCCAAATAACTCAAATGCTATCTGGCATAGAAACGACCCCTCACTCCTTCGTGGTGGCCTGGCGGGCGATTCCCCAAACTGCAGGAAACTCCCTTCCGAGCAGTAGCATCTGCCCGGGCTGGGGAGCCCAGAGCAGCCCAGAGCTCAGCAGGGAGGTTTCCCCGTGAGCACGGCCTGGTTTGCTGCAGTCCATGAATTCAACCACACGCTCAGAGCCACATGTTCCTCCTGGTGCCCACAGGGACCTCAGCGTCGACGCGGGGCTGACTCACGCCCAGTTCCAGGTCCGGCCAGTGCCCCAGCCCTATCAGCATTACTTGGCTACACCTCGGATGCACCATTTCCCCAGAAGCACATCCTCAACCCAGATGGTAAGTGAAACGCTTTTACCGAGAAATGTTTTATGCATTGTCTGCCAGAAGGCAGTCAAAATAAAGGCTGCTATCTTTCTATCACCTGTCTTCTGCAAATCCCACTTATCTCCGGCCGTGGGAGGGTGTCTGAAAGGATAATGTTGCATCACTGCACTGGATTAGAGAAAGAAAAGAAAAGCTCAGCTGTTCTGGAAGGATTCGGTACATTGCTTGCAGCACCACGTTCACAAGCTGGTCTGCAAAACATGGGCAGGATGCGAGAGACTCAGCTGTTAATAATAATCATATTATTAATACTGGAAGAAGCTGTGGCCACCCAGGACTTTTTTTATGCAGAAGGATTGGCAGTGGGTGGCTGCCTCCGCTGGTGTCAGCCCCAAGGACCATCCCTGATCACGTTGTTGCTCTCTCCATCAGCTTTGATGCCACTTGTGAAGGTTTTGCATGACCTCTTGCACAGGTGGAGGTGGGTTTGATGAGAAGACAGGCTGACTGTGGTCATTTTCTACCCCTTCTCCTAGCAGGGTGCTGTGTTTGGAGCTAAGCCATGCCAAGCACTGCTAATCCTTAAAACATCCTCAGAAATCCCACAAGGGTGCTTTCCCCTTGTGCTGTAGTCAGACTCTGACATCTGTGCAATACAGCTAGCCTTTAAAAAAAAAAACAATCAAAGCTTGGATAAAGAGAATTCCACCCATTTAAATGAAATAAATGTAATCTAATCCATGTTGGGAGTTTGGAACCACAATGTTATAGGTGATACAGGAATTATTATAACATAGTTTATTTGAAAGAAGTGCATATTCTTAGGTATCATTTATAGGAAATGTATTTGATAAAACCTCATTTTTTTGTTATCAAAAGGCTTAAATTGGTGAAAGTGTCAATCTACTCTTTCAATCTGAATTCTTAAAGCATTAGATTTACTTCAGGGTACACAAGGGTTTTCTGTGGGCAAGTACGGGTAGCTTTATTTTTCTCCCTCACTTCTTTCAGGTTGTTCATGAAATCAGAAATTACCCTTACCCTCAGCTTCAGCTGCTTGCCCTTCAGGGACTGAACCCAAGCAGGCACACATCCGCCGTGAGGGAGAGCTATGAAGTACGTATCTGGAGACTGGAATTATTAATTTTTAAAGTGCTGTGAATTTATGCAAGCTCTGGTATAAAGCTGTAAGACTGTTTTTTGTGGTGTGGAACTTGCAATGAGTCTTTCAGCAATTTTGGTAATAACTGGGAAGCGGTGGGGTTGAGTTTAGTAAAGGATGATTTACTCCAAGGTGCCTGGTTCTGGCTTGGGTTGACTCCGGCTCCTTTCATGTCTGTGAACAAAGTGCTCCAGATCTTTGGGGTTTTGTTTCCCAGCCTGTCAGATGAAGCTCAGATCCCACCCTAATTTGTGAAATATTGGATATCCAGCTCTTTGCCTTGAGCTCTTAGTTATTATCCCAAGTGCCAGGGATCAGATCCATCATTACAGGCTGATTTGGGTTTGATGGACATTTCCACTGAGGAGAGGACAGGAGGGAGCCTCGGTTGCCAGCAGGTATGGCTGTGCGGTGGGACCTGGTGCCTTGGGAGCAGTGGGGATGGCGCTTTCCTGATGTTCCTGTGCCGCAGGAGCTGCTGCAGCTGGAGGACAGGCTGGGCAGCGTGAGCCGGGGCGCCGTCCAGAACACCATCGAGAGATTCACCTTCCCCCACAAGTACAAGAAGGTGAGTGCCCCAAAACTGCGGCACGGCTGCCAGCCCCTCTCGGCCGGCCGAGGGCTGTGGGCACGGAGCAGGCAGAAGGAAGGACTTCGGTGGGTCGCAATCCTCAGGGTTGGCAAACTGGCACCATCCACCGAAACATCCCCCGAGGTGGGGGAGGAACATCAAACCCAGCAGTGGTGCTTTAATATCTTGCGGGACTCCCGGGGCGGAAGCGGTGGCGTAGCTCAGCTGGCTGTTTCTCACTTCTAGGCTAGGAAGCTGCGGGCCAAATTTTCAAAAGGGTCTCAACCTTCTCCCACCCAGCGGGTGCAATTTCCCCCCTGTCCGCACCTGGTAAGAAAGTGCACAGCACCAAGGGGGCTTCGTGCATGCAAACCCGCCCCGTTCTGCATGCGAGCGGCGCTGCCCCGCGCCCGCCGTGAGGGAGGCGGCTCCGTGACCTGGGGGACCTTGCCCTCCCCTGGCTTCACGAGGGGTGTCTCCTCTGTCGGAGCTGGCCTCCTGCCCGT
This sequence comes from Melanocharis versteri, assembly GCA_013397845.1. Classification (NCBI taxonomy): domain Eukaryota; kingdom Metazoa; phylum Chordata; class Aves; order Passeriformes; family Melanocharitidae; genus Melanocharis; species Melanocharis versteri. The sequence continues at coordinate 198,207 of VZTG01008549.1, read as the reverse complement.
GAGGAAACGGGTGGCACCTTTTTGGGCCGTGCTGAGTAGAAGCTGGGAAGAATGCTTGTCTGGGTAGTATTTTCGTGTGTTGGTCGCTCCCGGCTGGAGGGCAGGGATGTTGCGTTGCCCAGGTTGGAAGTGAGGTAACTCCTGCTGCACTCCTGCTCCATCGCATCTCCAGTGAACCCAGGAAAAGGATATGAATAGGAATGGATGTGTGGGGAAAGAGAAAAAGAGGGAGCTGACAAGCTGAGCACTGCCCTGTGGCGCAGCATGGGGCTGCCCGTGAGGCCAAGCTGGCGTGGGGCACAGTGGTTGCCCTTCCTGGCAGTGGTGGCCCCATGAGCTTTGGGGTCTCCCCAAGGGGAAGCCTCCAGCAAAGGAGACCATGAGGACATCCCCACTGCAAGGAAGTGGTGGGGGGCTGTATTGGGGCAGCAGGGGACAGGCTGCTCCTCGGGGCACTGCCACCAGCCTTGCTGCCACTGGCCCCAGGAGGAGACATGCCAACCAGCAGCATGTTGGTGGCACACTCATCTCGCTGGCTGTTTTGGCTGGGCTGGCTTCCCCGAGCTGGAGGATCTGGCTGATAGATGGAGATCTTATTATTTATCTTCCTGCAACTACCCAGGCTTGGGAGAGCATTAGAAAGGCACGGTCTAACCAAATGGTGTCTTTAACCTTGCTGCAGAGAAGACCACAGGAAGGCAAAGCTGAGCAAGACGATGGCGAAGAGTCAGATACCGACGAGAAATGCACAATCTGTCTGTCCATGCTTGAAGACGGAGAGGACGTCAGGTGAGATCCTTTCATCCCCTCCTCTGCCTCTCTAACCAAATGGAGTTGTGTTTATTTGGGTTAATGCTGCTGTGCACTGGTGGGGTTTTCTCTGTTCTTGTCCTGAGAAATTCACCTGGGCTGTCGCAGGGTCTGAGAACCCAAATGCTTTGCAGATGGACATTGGTATGGCCTGTAGGCAGGAAGAGCCTGCAGCAGCAGGGGGGCCAAGTTTTTATAGTGTTTCCTGAGCTTGGATCACCTGCTTCCAGGCTGTGCCAGCTGGCCAGGTGGCAAAGTGTCAGAGAAGGGTGGGTCAGACTGGTCTCTGACAACCATCTGGAGCTTGGGGTCATCAACATCTGAGCCTGACAGATGTCCAAAGTATGATAAAAAGCAGTGTTAGTGTGAAGTCCACGAGAGCTGGGCTTGTGTCCAAGACAGTGCTGCTTTATTGTAGAATAAGTAGGATTACTCTGCCCACATGGCCACAGAGAACCATCCCCAGCCAGCAGAGCCCCAGCTGTCCATAACAGACATCCCAGGCTGTTGGCTGGGTCAAATTTCTGCTTGTGAGATGTGGGGAGAGGATGGGGATAAGAAACTGCAAGGGGCTGAACTATCATGGCTCAATGGACTGCAGGTGAGAAGAACCCTGAGAAGTCTGCTTCTCACCCTTAAATTGCCAAGAAAAGCTCTGATCCTCCTGCTGTGGGTTCTCGTGGTTCAAGGTTCCTCTGTATCACGAGGGTGACACGTGATGGTGGCAAAGGTGACGTAGGTAAAACGTGACCAGGTTCCCTGAGGGCACCCACGTAGGAATGGTGTGGAGCCACCTGACTGCTAATGTGCCAAAACCATGAAGAACTGAGAGGCTTTGGAGTATAACTTTGCTCCTGAAACATTAAAAATTAGCAGTCAGCGCAATTAATAACTGGAACAGCTCAGTTCAGGGTGGTGTGGCGTTTCTAATAGGCCAAGGAGGACACAATCTCCAGCCTACTGCCCTGTGTGAGCTGGCATGGCTGGAAAAGGCTGCAGGACGCTGGTAGCAATGGTGTCACCACATCAGTATTTCCCATGTTCAGAATAGCCCCAGATGCTGTTTTTCACCTCTTCTTGGTCCCTTGGACCTCCTCCGTCCTAACAGTGTCGTTTTTCTCTCCGCAGGCGGTTGCCCTGCATGCATCTCTTTCACCAAGTGTGCGTGGACCAGTGGCTGGCCACCAGCAAGAAGTGCCCGATCTGCAGGGTGGACATTGAAACACAGCTCGGCTCGGACAGCTGAAAAGACTAGCTGGACACACCATTTTCCTTACCAGGTCGTATGGCCATAAACCCTTGCAGCGAAATTTTTTGCCTTCTGAGCCATTTGAATGAGGGGGGAAGTCTGCAGGCACGTTAGTGAGGAGAAGGAGGTGGTGATACAATATCTAGCAGTAGGAGATATTGCACATATAACGCAGGATACAGGCCCAGTGAAAGGGAGCTGGCATTCCCGGAGCTCAGAGACCCCGTGCTGCAGAAGATTTTAGTGTTGAACATGAAGGAACTAGTTGTGGTAGTCCGGCCTGTCAATCCTGCTTTTCATGGGGATTGTATATATACCTCTCAAATATGTAGAAACATGTTAGGGGTCCTTTAGCTATTTCTATGGATGGCAGCTGGAGCATGTTAGCTTAAGAAATGTTGTGTTTGATGCCCTACTCATCTTGTGGTGGACATGTTGCTGTTACCTAATTTGCACCAAATATTTTTTCATAGATTCCTTATTTTGGTGCCTGATTAATACGTTGCAGAGGGAGAAAAAAGAGGTCAAATTTTCCCACCCTTGGGGTGGGGGAAAGAGGAGAAAAAGCAAAATCCTGTTTACAGTCAGAAGGGTTGCGCTCTTTGCCTCAGCCGCGTGTGCTTTTTTCCCTTGCATTTACAGTGTGTTGCAAATTTAGAGAAGCTTAATAAAAATAAAAATTGGGGATAAAATGAACGAAGCAATAGGGAAAAGCTTCGTTCCTGCTTGTCTGCTGGTGCTGGACACTTTCTGTAGCGGCACAGTATTTGAGTAGATGCTGTTTCTTTGCTTTTCTGTATCTTAACAAAGTAGCTTGTCATATCAAAATCCAAGGAAGTTCTGTCTACGTGATTGCAATTGTCCGTGATGCTTTCTTCTGTGAGCTGTGCAGCTGGTTGGCTTCGCCAGCACTGCTCCAAAATGATGGTCACGGGAGTCGGCGCCCACAGCTGATCTTTGGGGTGTAGTAACGCCGGAGAGGTGCCGAGAGGTGCGAAGCGTCAACTCTTCTCCCGTTGCAAAAGCATCTCCTGACAAATGGGATGGAGGAAAACTCGATGCTCACAAGACACTGCAGAGACCATGAGCCCCTGGGCGCGGGAGGGGAAGGCAGGGTGGAGGTGGGGCTGCCACTTTTGGGAGCCTGGCTGCTGGGCTGTGACCCGCCCCGAAGCGTGTGCGCCCGCGCCCACGTGGGCTCGTGCGCACGTTTCAGGCCGTATCCACACGGAGCAATCAGTGGTTGTTAAAATGAAACTTAATCACATCAGCACTCAAAACAGAATTAAGAGGTAATACCCAAAGGAGTGAGCTGTTGTGATCCACGCTCCCCCTGAAAAAAAAAGGGACCTCAGCAGGCCAACCACAGGGACCGGGCGGAAAATCCTCGAGAAAACCAACATTCACAACCAAAACCTGTAGTTTTCTTTTTTTTTTTTCTTTTTTTTTTCTTTTTTTTTTCTTTCATACTAGGGGAGAAAGGAGCTGCAGAGGAGCAGCAGGGGAATTAGAAACATAATCTATTGAAAACGCTGGTGTGGTGGGAATGATTCCTGGCTCCCCTGAGCATATGTTTCGCTGGAGAGAAATGCTCTCCCAAGTAGATTCAGTCATAAACTATCATCTGAGAAACTGCAAGATTCTCATGAGCTGTAACTGGAAAACACTAGCCCCAGAGGCACCACAGAGATTTCCTTTTTTTCCCAATGAGAGAGGGGAGAGAAGGAGGGAAGCCCCATGTGAGGGTGCAGGAGCCTCTCTCATTGTGTACCCATGCAGGCGGGAGGGACTGGAGGAGGACAAACGGTGACATATAGAGAAGATATAAGGAAGAAATTCTTGGCTGTGAGGGTGGGAAGATCCTGGCATAGGTTGCCCAGAGAACCCTGGAAGTGTTCAAGGCCAGGCTGGAAGGCAGTTTGAGTGGCCTGGTCTAGTGGAAGGTGTCCCTGCCCACGGTAGGGCGTTTGGAACAAGATGAGCTTTAAGGTCCCTCCCGACCCAAACCATTCCATGGCTTTGTGACACATTTGCCACCCAGCAGCACAAGTGACGGCTTCTTGGGGGATGTGGTGGCCCCAGCCCCGACATCCATGGGTCAAGGAGTGGCCCATGGATACCTATGGGTCTGGCCCCACAAGCACTGAAGCAGCATTACAGATAATACTAATAATACTGATAACGTGGACAAGCAAAGCAAGGCTTTGGTGGTAAAATACACTCTGAGCAGGTTTGGTCTGTCCAGGTGTGACCTGGAGGGGCGAAGCAGGCAGAGTAACAGGCTGATCGATACCCTTGCTGGGTGGAGAGGGAGTGAAGAACGCTTCTAGACCGCGTGTTTTCTTTTAAAGCCTATGAGAAAGTGTTACTATTTGCCTAATAAACAAGCACAGTTTTTAAAAAAAAAAATCGATCAAACTTAAAAAAAAAAAAAAGCCAAACAAAAAAACCCAACAAACCTTTGGTGAAGAAAAGCACCAAATTCCCATGGTCTCGTGTGAGTGACTGATCCCAAGGTGCGTGCGAATTTACAGTGTCTGGAGTTGTATTGGTGTGTCAGGTTCCTTTGCGTTTAAATAATTTGTACAAGTAGGTTGCGAGTTAGGATGAGTTTAAAAACAAAACAAAACAAACATCATCAACAACAACAAAAATCTAGAAACAAAACATCAATAGTTTACAGGGTTTTGTGAGTTTAAATGCCTTATATTTAACAATCATAATTTATGACTAACTTGTAGATATTGTGGGTTCTTATTTAATTATTTTTATAGTTGTTTTTTTGCATTTTTAATTATAATTTATTTATTTAGAAATTACTACTAATTTTTTTTATTACTCCTATTACCTCATTTTTGCATTGTTTCTGGGAATGGAATGCTTTGCATGCATCGGTACTTAAAAAAAATTAAACAGGGGATGTGGGGGGTAATGCTTATCTTGTCAAAAACAAAAAAAAAAAAAAAAGAGAAAAAAATCAGGGTGTGTGATTACAAACTGTATTACTGTGGTGCTGTTACCTTGGATACATTCCATAAAAATGCAAACCTTTGATTCTGTATGCTGTGACATAGTGGAAAACTGCAATATAGTGACTGTGTTTAGCACATATATATGAATATTATTTGCACTCATAATCAAACTCTGGTGATCCTTTCACTTGTCCCCTTGCGCATTGAAGGCGGTTAACGACGCTCTGCATAAACCAAAACGTTTTGGCTGTTTCTTGGTACTGCCCTGTCCCTGACGCCTCTGGTGATGCTGCTGCTGCTGCTGCTGCTGCTGCTGCTTGTGTGACCCTGCAATAACACCCAGCGGGCCCCCACTGAGAGGCTGTGCTCGGGGCAATGCATGCCTTTAGTGCAAGACTCTGCCACTGGTGTCAACAGCCGAGGGAGGAAGGCCAGGTGTGGTGGCTCTGTGTAATTGTTGGCGTCTGTCAGTGCTCGGTTTGGCTCTTTTCACCCTCTGTGTGTGCGCCCAGCTGGGGTGAAGGAGGCAATAGGGTGAGCCTGAGCTTGGAGGCGACGGGACTGAGGGATTCAATGCAGTTTTTAGGGGTTGACCTCTTTACTCAGAGGCTAGGAAGGCTCTGGCACAGGGTGTCCAGAGCAGCTGTGGCTGCTCCATCCCTGGAAGTGTCCAAGGCTGGGCTGGGTGGGGTTTGGAGCAACCTGGGATATTAGAAGCTGTCCCTGCCCAGGGCAGAGGTTGGAATGAGGTGAACTTTAAGGTCCCTTCCAGCCTGAACGATGCTGTGATCCTGTGATGCCATGTCTAGCTGAGAGTGTTTGGGATGCACATGGGATCCATTTGCCATCTCTTTGCAATGCCTGCCATAAGCACTGGCTACAGCCCAGCTCTGAGACATGCATGGAGCAGAAGCGCTTAGCACTGATCTTGACCAGTTGGTTTCATCCCTCCTGCACAGGAAGAAACCTCAATTTGGAGCTTTTCAATCCAATGTAGAGCTGGGACCCGCCCCAGAGCCCTCCTGTCCCCAAGAAGGGGGTCAGCCCCCAACTGACATGGCCAAGCATCCCCACCCTGCCACGGCTGCGCCGCTCTTGCAATGCATTGCCCTTTCCCCAAAGGCTCCTGAGTATCACGTGTTCCAGCTTTGCCAGAAGGTTCGAGAACCTTTGATAACATTTTAAGCTTTAAGCCATAACCACGCTTGGTCAGTGCGGACGCTCAGCCGTGTACAGACAGAAGTGGGGTTTGATGCATGTGCTCAGCCAGTAGCCATCCTCCCCACAAAAAGGCTTTGGTCGAAATTCTCTGCTGGGTTAGAAAGGCACAAAATCACAGTACCTTAATTTTTTTCTCTCTGTCCCTTCAGGGTGCTGCGCTGCTTTGTTGACTTTGCCTTACCCCAGGTTTTAAACCTGTCTGTGTTTTTTACCTTGCTGCTCTGTAACACTCCTCCCCTGTAGCCTGGAGCTGTGATTTTGAGCTGTGTGGGGACAGGGGGGTTGGTTGTCATCCCCCCCAAAGTCACTGTAAGAGGGATAAGCAAAACAAGGAGCGAGCAAACAAAATCCCCTCTCCTTTAATGACCCGGGCAGGTGAAAGGATCACCCACATTTTTGTATTCCTACTGCTGTTCTGTTGTGCTGTGCAACATTTTGCTACATAGACTATTTTATAGAAGAAAGCTAGAAAAATATTTATTATTAATATTAAAGCAATAGTGCATTGAAGAAATGGAAAGACATTAGAAATTGTGTAAATGCTTAGATTCACTTTTGGTGGATTTTTTGTACTTTATTTATAACTAATAAAACAAACCGCATTGCTAACTATAAACCTGTGCCACGCAGAAGCCACCTGGCAGGGCGATCACTTGGTCTTTATTTACCGCTCATTTCTGGTTTCTTTGGGTTGGAATCAGTTCTTTTTTCAAGAGTTGTGTCTTCGATGTGCAGGAGAACCCCTGCTGGGGTATAAAATGCTCTGCCCATCCGGTTTGCAGAGGCTGCTGGTGGCTGAGCCCCGTGGCAGAGGTGAGGTGAGGCTCTCCACACCGGGCACATCGCTGTGCTGAGGCACCAGTGTGGTGATCAGGTACCGAAACTCCTTTCTAGAATTTCAGAAAATTGCCTATCAAAGAGAGATTTCTCCTCTAAACACGTCACCTGGTGCCTGTAAGACATTGCTAGCAAGTCCTGCAGAGGTATCAATAGGTTCTCCACCTTCCTGGTGGAGAAGCATTTGCTTCCATGTGGGGCTCTAATTTAATAAAAAAGGAAGGGGAAACTGATTGGAAGAAAAAAAACCCAAACCCTTCAAGCTAATACAGGTACATTTTAGGGTATTTTCAATCCTTTTCGCTACTCACTGGAGAATCCAATGGGTCATATGCCCAATTTTGCATCCTGCAAAATCCATTCTGCGGGTCCTCCTGTGCTTTTATTTTCTCCCACAACAAATGGTGCCAGTCTCTGCTCCTGCCCACTCTTGATTCAGCTGCTCCTTCTGAAAAGCTGAGACCAGTGCCCAGCTTTGACTGTGTGATTAGACTAAATAAACCTCGGAGACAAGTGGCTGCTGATCATAGAGATTTTGTTCCTGTAGCTGAAGGGAATTGCCGGCTCCTCCGGCATCCATCAAAAGCTGCATAAGGGATGAACCGTGTTCACACAACACAAAGCTCTTGTTACAGGAAGCTTTCAGAAACTCAGAAAACGGGTTAAAAGTGGCCCGCCGGTCCAGCTGGGGAAAATCTCAGTTTCTGGCTGAGATCCTGCTGATGTCCTTCGAAAGGGTGTGGGCGCTGAGAGAGGTGCTGCAGATGGCGATCGGGTTTGTTTCGGAACTGGAGCAGCAAAGGAGCTGCCACGATCTGATAACAGCCCTGCTGAGCACAGTGCCTGCCTGGGGAGGGAGAGGGGCTGTGCCCATCACGGCACAGCAGCACTGACCAAGATGCCACATCTTTATTCACCGCCAGCAGCTGCCCAGGGTCGGGAAGCTTAGCCCTTATTGGTGTTTTGTGGTGTCTAAATCTACAGCTGGCCCACAGGTTTCAGCTCAGAGCTGTACAACCCCATTAATAAATCTATTTCTTTTCCCCCTCTTTTATTTCTTTTTATAAGCTCTTTTCCAGTTTAAAATGGACCTCTGGGCATAAGGAAGGGGCAAGGAAAATTAGGAGGTATTTTCTACACACAGAATATAAGATACTTCACATCTTTCAGTCATTCCGCCTTCATGAACCTAAGGTTGATGTAGGCATATGATGCTACCAAAAATGCTTAGCAACAATTTCATAGAGATTTTCAAATAATTCTCTGTGTCCTACATCAAGAGGCAACCAGTCCTTCAGCATGAAACACTGCTAAGTACTCCTTGTTTATGCTTGTCTTCAGTGGCAGCACCCGAGTGCTTTAGTAAACCTAAATTTAGTAAACATAGCACTTCATCTGAGTCCCAAAATGGTAGAGAGCACAGATACAACATGTTTTGTTTTGAAGACTCACACTGAGTGCTACCAATCTTGTCCTTTGCTCCTGCTTCTCATTTACATTATTGTTTTTAGGATGAAGGAATGTGCATTAAAATGCCACCAATTAGGACATAAAGAGGAGAAAAAGAAGGCAGCGGTTGGTGATGGGAGCAGGAGCTTTGTATCTGCCTGACATACCAGCTTTGGGATGCTCGTCCTCCACAGGAAAAGACTGACTAAGCCCTGTAAAAGGCACAGGACTAGGAAAATTTTGGCTTTTCTCCTCCCTAGATCTCCACTTGGCCAAGAATGCGTTGAATTTAGCAGCTTAAGGCAAATCCAGCCGTTGGAAAAACTCCACTCTTGCTTTATTACCTCTGTAGCATTAGTTGTTGTAGCAACAGAGGGATTCCCCAGAGCCAGGGTGGAGCTGAGCTTTGCTCTAACGAGGGGCTTGTTTGAAGTCTTTAGTGGAAAAGAGCAGAGTTTTCCCATGCTGTGCCAAGGTTGCCTTCCTGGGAGGCAGTGAGGGTGCTGACCCTCTATCAGCAAACTCTCCCCTGGCCCTTTTCAGGGCAGTTTTTCCCGGAGCTTTCGTGTTGAATAAGCCTGTCCAGGGATGGTGGGTGGCCTTGATGACAACCCAGGTGCCTACAAACTCATCTCCCACCTACATCAGGGTGATTCGTTCACCCTGAAGATATTAATTCCTGCTTCAGTTCTGCCTCAACCCATGGTTCTAGCCACTTGCTGCACGTGATTCCTCCCAGATGTGAGCACATCTCACACACAAGGTAAGGATTTATCTTTCCCCCTTGCCCCAGGAAGGGATGGTGTGTGGGTCAGGAGCTGCCTCACTGCTCCCCAGGGCTGGAATCGTAGAATCATCATGGAATCATAGAATCATGGGATCACAGAATGGTTTGGGCTGGAAGGGACCTCAGAGATTCAGTTCCCACTCCCTGCCGTGGGCAGGGGCACCTTCCACTAGAGCAGGTTTTTCCCAGCCCCACCCAAACTGGCTGTGGGAGCAAGCAGCAGTGCAGTGGGTTTGCCCAGGGGATGGCAGGGGTTAAACTGATGCTCTAAATGCAGTTTCCCCACCACCCTGTAGGAGTAGGGGATGACTGGAGCCAGCTGGAAATCCTGGGACTACAGCACTGTAATGAGACAAACTCCTATTTCACTGCAGCAGACATTTGTCTAAAAACGGGCCAAACCTCTTGACAGGAGAGTTTTTTTCACAGTGCTGGTTAGACTCGGGTGGGAGGGAACGTGGGGAGATCAAAAGTCTGACCCTTATTTTGCTTCAAACACATACTGGGCAACTGCAATGGCACTGCACAAGAACAGCAAACCCAGATGCTCCAGACTCCACTCATGGGAGCCTGGGGAGTCCAAGCCCTATCCCAGCAGGATCCCAGGGATGCAATCAGACCCTAGCAACCACCTCCAGCCCTCCTAAGGGTTGTTCTGCTCCTCCTGTGAGCTCCCAGCTCCTTGCTCAGGGCTGGGCAGCACCAGTCTGCCATGAGGAGGGAGAACACAGCCAGGGAAGGCTGCTATTATTATTCCTCTCAGTGAGTAGCTGTTCACTGATGAGGTTGATTACTGGGCTCATTTAAGCAACTTGCTCTGCACCAAAACCGTCCGTTACCATAGAGGTTTCTAAAATGAATTAGTCTGGGCTATTATTTGTGAGACAGCCGTGATAAAAGGTCAAGTCTCTTTGGCGGTGCCTGCTGTGGAAAACAGAAATGCAGAAGTTCCCTGGAAGGGCTTTGGTGGGTTAGCAGCTTTCAAAAACACCCATGAGCAGTCAACAGCACCTCTAAGATGCTTCTAACTCCTGTCTTGGCATCACCAGCCTTTGCTGGGCCTCCTTTGCCCATGAGAAGTGAGGGACTGAGCAGTGGGGCAGTCCTGCCTCTTGGCCTGGCACATCTGGGCAAGGTCCCAGCAGAAGCATCACCCCCAAATCAGGAACTGGTGGGGTGGGTGGGCTTAGTGGGTTGAGCCCACTCTTGACCCGTTTTATCCCTATTTACGCAAAGTTCTTGTTTAAAACCAGCTTCTGGGAGAGGGAATGTCCTCTCCAGGGTGGGCCAGGAGGAAGGTGGCTCAAACACCCCCCTTTCTCCTCCTAAGGATGTGTCCTGCTGCTTTGCTCCCTAGAGAGAGAGAGACAGGGCTCCAGAAGCAATGATTTATGAACAGATTGTCTTGTTGGTACCTGTAGAGACGCGACTGCCTGGGAAGAGCTCACTGACAGGAGAACTGGCCCTTACTGCCTCCGGGAAATCCCTTCTCCACCACAGAAAAAGACAAAACAGCAATCCTTATTAGAGGAAAAAAAAGTTAAAATGAATGGCAGTTGCTCTGAAACGGAGCTGGTATTCAGGCCATGTAGGGTAAGATTATCCTGAGTCAGCTTTGAATATAGTTAGCACAGCTTCTTTGCTGTGGAATTGATTATCTGGAAGGTCTTTTGCACTGGCAGCCGTAAGCATAGATCTCAGCTCTTGGCAGAGTTGTAGGAATTCAGCCAGGGAGCAGCGTCTCCCCTGGGGGGGGAAAAAATCCCATGGGGTGGAAAACACCACCCAGATCCCACTGCTTGAGACCTGGCTGGGTGGATGCAGATGCTCCCCAAACTCCCTACTGAAAGTCCTGCTGTGCCTGCTGTTTTTGATGTGGTGCCCTCTGGAGATGTGCACGTGTGTGTATGGACGTGCAGAGCTTGCAGTTGCCAGAAGTGGGAAAAACCTGGGATCTCCAAGCTCAATTTTCTCAAATAAAAGTGTCTTAATTCTCTTAACCTCTATGCTCATCTAAAAGTGGAGCCCGTCAGTGGTGTAGGTCAGTGGGTTTTCTCCGCCCTGGCAAGGCATAGCACTGAAAGCAGAAACATCTGAGCTGGTAAAGGACAATTTATATCTCTGCTGGTTGTAGCTCTTAATCATAAGTAAGCAATAAATGTATTTATTTAATTCACAGTTTTAGCTGCACTTTAAAAAAAAAAAAGCAGCATTACTTTTACAAAATTACCCAGGAAGAACGTCTTGCTACTAAAAATCTCTCAGTACAAAAGGTAGCGTATTAAAAAGTAAAATGTAATATAAAACAGTACAGTGAGAAAAAAAATATGCATACTGAAGGGACCAAAACCCTCCTGCAGCCGTGCCCTTCTCAGTACCTAGGAAAGAGGTCCCTACAGATTAACCCATCCCCCCGATTTTCATCCAGCCACTTCCCACAGGGAAATATGGTGGTGACGCCAGTGGCCGAGTTGGTGATCTCCACCCGCTCCACCAGCCAGCCCGGAGCCAGGCCGCTGTTGTCGTGCTCAATCCGGACCTTTTTCAGCTCCCCCATGTCCAGTGTTTCCAGGTAAAACCTGTTGGTTTTGCCTCGCTCGAAGAGGTTTCTGAACTTCTGCCTCAGCGCCCGCCTTCCCGAGTCCCCGTTCAGGCCGTAGATGGTGATGAACACGTTGGCGTCGGTGCCCGCGCCCTTCTCGAAGCCCGTGACCACGATGGTCTCGTATTTGACTGGCACCAAGCTCCGGGCCTTGCTGGCGAAGCTCTCGGTGACCTTGGCACACTCGAAGACTTTGTAGTCCCGCCTCTTGTATCGCAGAGGGATTTTCGCGTTGCACCTGAAAAAGTACCTGCCACGGGGGAATCGGCGGCAGGTTAACGGCATGGACGGCCACTTTGTGGGGCAAGTGTTAGAGAGTCGTGGAACTGTCTGTGTTGGAAAAGCTTTCTAGGATCATTGAGTCAAATTGTTACCCCAGCACTGCCAAGGCCACCACTGAGCCATGGCCCCAAGTGCCACACCCACGTGGCTTTTACACCCCTCCAGGGATGGGGCCTCCAGCACTGCCCTGGGCAGCTGTGCCAGGGCTGGACAGCTCCTTGGGTGAAGAAATTTTCCCCAATATCCAATCTAAACTTCCCCTGTCACGTTTTGAGGCCGTTCCCTCTCCTCCTGTCCCTGTTCCCTGGGAGCAGAGCCCGACCCCCCCGGCTGCCCCCTCCTGTCAGGGAGCTGTGCAGAGCCACAAGGGCCCCCTGAGCCTCCTTTGCTCCAGGCTGAGCCCCTTTCCCAGCTCCCTCAGCCGCTCCTGGGGCTCCAGCCCCTTCCCCAGCTCCGTTCCCTGCCCTGGACACGCTCCAGCCCCTCGGTGTCTCTCTTGTCCTGAGGGGCCCAGAGCTGTCCCCAGCACTGGAGGTGTCCCAGCAGTGCCAGCACAGGGGACAGGCCCTGCCCTGGGGCTGTGGCCACGTTGTTGGTAAAAACACGGAGCCAGCAAGTCAGAGACTGTGCATTCTACTAAATTGCCCGATATTAATGCTGTTTCAGCATTTTCCCCTCTGTGTGCCAGAACTTGAATATCTCTCTAGAAAGACAGCCGCAATGGAACTTTGCAACTGGAACATCTGACATCTCCCCACACAGCTACAGATACACTGCACACAGGAAGGATCAGTGTGGGGCCCTTGTCACCTCTTTAGCCTGTGCAATGGCATGTCAAGTTCCAGACCCACCAAGGCAGGACAAGCAGTCAGACCCACAGCTGACCCACAGGAAAAAAGGCATAAAAAGAGGAATGGGAACGATGGAGGAGGTCTAAATCTCCCCTTTCCTTTCTAGATCACCCGTCTCATCCTTAGCAAGGGAAAAAAAAAGTCAGAACACAGAAATGATAGGTACCAGATGCCGACAGCCCTTGTCTCTGCAGTGCTGTCTCTGGTGATGTGCGGGGAACACCGAGCACATCCATAAATTACCTCGTACCTGGCGCTCAGCCAGGGGCTGGAGCACTCTGCTTTTAATGATGTATTTCATTTCCAATGATGCAGATCAGTTCCAAATGAGCTTTTCCCCCTTCCCCCGCCTTCACTGAGCTGCAGCAGGTCCTCCTGAATGGAGTGTGGCTGGATTGCAGAGTGTGTGTGCGTAAAATAAACACCTGGAGGAAGGGTTACTGTGACTCCAGCTGTATGGTGTTTCTTAAGCACTTCCTATGCTCTTGGCATTTTCTGCAGCCAAAGAGAAGCACTCAGTCCCCGGAAAGAAGCTTTGTAGATGACAAATTCCAGGGGGAGCAAAATTCTAGGCTCAGAGACAGAAAAACTGCATGAGAATGTGATGGGGAGGCTGCCTGATGCTGCAGTTTGATTTCCTCAACTGTGTAATATCTCAGGGTCCGGAGGTATAATGGTGCATGCCAATCTTCACAAGGGGCAAAAAGAAAATAGGTGACTTTTGTAGCCCTGGAATGTGCAAATAAAGTCTTTAAATACAATCTTTTCACATACTAAGGTCTACTACCAAAAGGAAAAACCCCAGTATAATTTGAAACTATTGCTGCAACAATCTGGTAGCTCTTTTAATTTGGTCTTTGGCTTGTCTGGGTAGGTTTTTCGAATATTTGGGATGGGTAACAGCTGAAGTGAGAACTTGTTCTAGTGGTGCAAACTCTCCAGTTGCTTGTGTGCACAGCAAACACCACTGTAAAGTGCTGCGTCTGCAGAGCAAGTCTGCTCCAGTGCAAGGACAGGCTGCAGGCTTTACCAGTACCTCCTGGCTGCCCTCTCTAATTAATTGCAATCTTTAAAAAAAATGGGATTTTATGAGGAAACCTTTGGCCCCTCCACAGCACACTGTCCCAGCAGTTTCAGCATGCTCCCAATGAGTTCAGTGCACAGATCTGATTGCACAGCTGGACTTCGAGGGTGTCAGGCTTTTCCCCACCAGGAGAAGAACATGTTTTAGTATGCAATTGACTGAGTTTTCATTCAGCAAATATTATTAAGGCTCTTCAGCTGGCTGATTAATTTGCTAGGAGAGACTCTTAGCTTCTGAAAAAAAAAAAAGCGCCACTTCAAGGATTTCTTCTTAAACACTCAATTGTCTCAGCTGGAACAAACTCCTTGTAGTTAAATTCCTTAGCAGCAATGAAAATACCATGGAGAAGAGAAAAAATCCACAATTAACATCATGGATTGTTTTACTGAAGTGCAGTTTGTTCTGCAAATGGATGATCTCCTCCGTTCCTGCGCAGTCCCTGTGGAATCTGCTCCCCTTCCAAAGATGGGGCTCAGACCAAACTGTGCACGGCCTGACCACGCTCAGGGCTCTTCAGGTATGTTTGAGCTGCATGGCTGTGACCTTTCCAGTCGTTTGTGGCCTTTTGGACTACACGTGATGGGTCTCTCGTCCAAACTGGTCTGAGGCAGAGGCTCAGGCTTTGTCTTACTCTCGACTTGTTTATAGGAGCTCTTTCACAAGACTTACTTAAAGACCGTTCCATGCAGAGTGTCCTACAAACTCCTTGAATTTCAGCCACCCCGGTTATTTTCCATAAGGTGAGACATCAATTCGTCCTGACTGTGAGATTCACCCCAGCCAACTTGTTTATAAACTTACCTGCCCACGCAAATACCCCCGCTAACAACTAAGAAATTGCGCAGGTAAGGCAGACAAGGACATTGGGGACCTGACACTCCAAACTACATATCAGAAAGCAAGACTTTCCGTTATTTCTTAAGCCTGAAATGCCTCAGGAGGATGTGAGCAGAGCTGCTCAGCTCCCCCAAGCCCTCCCAGGGCAGCTCCTTGCAGATGAGAAGGCACTTACTTGTTGCAAAGCTCCATTTCTGTCACGATAATCTCCTGGACGTGCCAGAAGACATCGGCTTTTGCAGATGACTTCTTCCCATCCTTTGGGCAGTGACCAACACAGATGGCTGCAATATCACCAACGTTCTTCGAAGAAAACTGGAATGTGTCTGTTGCTCCCCTGCAGGAAACAGGGAGCAGTTTCAGCCTCCTTGGAGGCTGCCAGTGACTTGCCTCATATGGACATTAAGTAATTTGCACATGGCTATGGAAGATAGAAGATAAGCCTTCATTTACAGTCATTTGATTTAACCTACAATCACTCAACACAAAGTATAATTTCCATATTTAAATTTAGTATTTTCTCTGATTAGGGGTGACACTTTCAATTGTTGCCACTAGGACTTTCTAGGATAAACTTGAGCTGTTCCACATACAAAATCAATTTGCCTCATTATAGATAAAGCTAAGGAATGACTAATTTCCCCTCCAGCACTTATTCATTCATTCTTGACAGATACTGTATCTGTTACACATCTACCCACCATCGCTGCTTTAAATTTGCTGGTTCAGCCACCCTTCCTGAAGCTCGGATTGGAAATAGTTCAGAGAAACAATTAAATCACAGAATCTCAGGATGGTTTGGGTTGGAAAGGACCCTAAAAATCATTTAGTTCTGAACCCCTGCCATGGGCAGGCACGATAGGTCTCTGTCAAAGTGTTGACTGGATCCTTGTTGTGTTCCTTGAGTATCTGTTGGGTTTATTTCCTGGGACTGGCCCTTGTTCTGACCTGCCTCCAGAGACAGACTGTGACTAATGAAGAGTGGTGTCTAACTCCTCCATAGACACCATCAGCTCAAGAAGCTCCTCCTGGTCTTTCATATTTCACATGATGTCTCAGACGGTCATATTACATTCCACATAAGCCATAATTTCACCTTCCTCTACCAGAAAAAAACCTTTCCTCCCTGCAAAGCAACAGAACAGCAGCAGCGCCCGTGACTTTGGCGAGGTCCCCATCTCCTAAGGGTGTGCCGTGTCCCTAAACAAAGCAGAAAGCCCTGCTCACACCCGGAGCAGTCCGGTCCCACGTGGGAGAAGGAATATGCCCCACATTCCACGCGTGTGCCCCCAGCAGGAGGCTGATTCCTGCCTTTCCTCACGCGGCAGTGATCTCGCAGCCTTACCCCCCAGATTCGTCTGCAAAGCCAGATCTGAGCAGCTCTGACAACATCTAGCCTCCAACTGTTATTACTTTCTCTCTGATTCCCACTGCCAGGGAGATGCTGTAAAAGGAACTGAAACCACCTCCAGCTTCCTTCTGCTCCTCCCAGCTCAAAAACCACACAGATTCCCTGGGGGCTTGCCAGGAGCCTCTTTGTATGTACTGATACAAAAGGACACACATGCAACATCTACATTTCCTTTTACCAAATGCCTTTTTCTTGTTGTTCTAAAACCTGTGGCTGCCCACCAGGAACTCATTTGACATCTTCCCTGTAATCCAAGTGGGAAGCCATCAAGCTTTTTGGAAGGGGGATGAGAAGCAGCATGGCACAAACACAACTGCCTAAACCATCCTGGAGAAGAGGTGGCATTTGTGAAGGACACACGACTGGTGGGGAGTTCCTCTGGCCCACCATCCTGTTTACTACCTTTCAAATCTCCTTTTCTTGGAAGAGTTTTCCATGAGGAATTCCTTTGAGCGGCCCATCTTCCCTTCTAGGATGATCCAGATGTTTTCCTTTGTATCTGCATCCTCTCTGTCGCTGGTTACGGTGACAATCTCATAGGCTTTAAAGCATAATTAACACACACATTAAACAGAAAAGGAAGAGCAGATGGCCTGCAAGATCTCTTCATTTGGCTGTCACTTTGCTTAAAAACCCCTTTCCTAATATTTATCACAGCCCACAAGGCAGCAAGCATTTGCAAAATAAGGGTGGAAACACACTGAAATCTGTGGGACTTATAACTTCTAAGTGCTTTGGGATAGAGCACATGAAAAATATGAATCCTGCTCAATTGGGTAGCAAGAATAGATGAGGCTATTCTTAGAATCATAGAATATTCTGTGTTGGAGGGACCCACAAGGATGATTGAAGTCCATCTTGAACAAGCTCTGTCCAGCTCCATGCTGTGCTAAGCACTTCATCTGAAACACAGCCCAAATCCTCCACATTTTTCTTTTTTTTTTTTTTAAATTTGTGCCACTGTTCCTAGCAGAGTGAGGGTGTCCATTGCCCGACAGGATGCACTCAGATGCTCAGGTGGCCTGCAAGTACCCAAAATGGCCCTCACAAGGCTGTTTTCTTTTTTTTTCAGGGGCAGAGGGAAATCACAGTGAAGTAGTGTGATTATTATCTCTCCAGGATTCTCCTGAAAAAGAGCACTGATGCAGTAGCTCTTGAGGTGGACTCTGCGTATCACCAGTGTGGTTAAGTAACTATTGTTGGCTGAATCACCCACCACATCAGACACCAGTGTAATTACCTTGGGCCCAGTGGGATTACCCAGAGCAGATCCAGGGCCACGGGCTGTTAAGCTCAGCTGTCATGTTCAGCTGGGACACTTGAGTTGGTAGCCCAGAACGAGTTAAGGAGGAAGCTGGAGCAATGGTACTTACCAAGCTCTAAGGATTGAACTTATTTTCCACCTCAAAGACTCAAGAACATTACTTCTAACGAGATCACATCCGTGTGTTCTCATGGCTTACTGATGGACTGAACCACTGCACATGGGCCCCTCTTAGGTTTCAAACCAGAATGAGATCTTTTTCTTCCTCACAAGCCCTGCTTTATTTCCTTCTTATCGCAGAACTGCACTAGTGAACCAAAGTGCACGTGAAATAACCCTTAAAGCCTGCATGGGAGCCTCCAGCTGGCAGGAGATGTGGTCCTGTGGCCTCTGGGGTCCCTCAGGGAATGACACAGGAGCGGTCCAAACTCACCAGTGCGTTCCTTCAGTTCCAGGATGTCGTTATTGGCACAGGCCAGTTCCCTGATGAGCTGCCCATCATCTTCACCTTTAGCCAGCCAGCGATCACACTGGAAGCGAAATGTCTTGTCCATGGCAGAGTCCATCACATCAATGTATTCCAAGTGCCAGCCTGGGGCGATTCCTAGCAAAACAACAAAAGGGAAGAAGGTTTGGGTGTTTGCACGTAGGAGCTGAGGTACCTTTCCTTGGTAGTTCTACTAGAACTTTCTCGCTAGAAATCACAGAATAAAGGAATGGTTCAGGTTGGAACCTGAAAAGGTCAACTCCCTTGCCATGGCAGGGGTATCTTCCACTATCCCAGGTTGCTCCAAGCCCTGTCCAACCCGGCCTTGGAGAATTCCAGGGATGGGGCAGCCACAGCTTTTCTGGGCAGCCTGTGCCAGAGCTTCACCACCCTCACTGTAAAAAATGTCTTCCTTTTTATATCTAATCTAAATTGACCCTCTTCTAGTTTTAAATCATCCCCATTGCCCTGTTGCAGCAGGCCCTGCTAAAACGTTTGCCCCATCTTTCTTAGAAGGGCTGGCAGGGGTTCTAAGGTCTCCTCTTCGGATTTGAAGTCGGAATGTAAAGTACAACTTGCTCCTTTGGCCCTGCCAGCCAGCACATGCAAGGAAACTACTCATCCTTGCCGAGCAACAAGGGCAATTTCATGAGTACTGGGACTGGATGTGAAAACAGGGCAGAGTAAAGTGATGGACGTTCCAGCAGGGATGACCAAATCATTTCCCTTGGGGCCTTCTGAGGAACCACAGCACCTTTTTAGCTTGCTACTTCGTTTGTTCGGTTTGGCTTTTTCCCCACTGGAAAAGCAACTTGAAAATGAAGAAAACGGCATTTGAGAACGTTTTCCTGATTTCTTTGTTAAAATCACAGGAGCACTTGTTGACCTCGGTGGGGACACGAGGTTCTGACAGCTTACTTACAAGTCCTGCTATTAGTCAGACAAAAAAAGGTTATGTTCATGATGAGACATCTCTGCTCACTTATTATGAACATCCTGGAGAGATTAAACAGCTCTTGCTCTTCCAGGAATTCACTGCCGTGTGCCTGTTTCCTTTGTTTGCAAAAATTAATCCTCATTATCCTTGAATAGAAAATGATGGCACATTTTTGAGTTATGTCAACAAGTTGCCCTTCTCCTGTGGACTGTGGGCCTCCACACCATGTGCTGGCAGTTCCTTACCAGCCTCACAGCCATTGCTGTTTTGTATTTTGGCTTCCTGAACCTTCTCCAAGCTAGGAGATTAAACTGTGCACTACGCAGCACAGACCTCAACCAACAACACCATTCACCCCTTAAATTTCAGGGGCACAGAACTGCAAGGTCATTGCAGCTGAAAGGTTCATCTGTAGAACATCTTGCTTAGAACAAATTCAGCTCAAGCAGGTTCCTCAGGGCTGTGTCTGGTCAGGTTTTTGATATCTCCAAGGATGGAGCTTCCACAACCTCTCTGGGTGGCCTGCGCCAGACTTCGATTACCTGTGCAGAGGAAAAAAGGCTTTCTTTTCTTATTTTAAATGGAATTTCCTGTATTTCAGTTTGAGCCCGTTCATTCTTGTCCTGTCACTGGACTCTGGTGAGAAGAGTTTGGTTCCATCTGCTTTATTTTTACAAGTTTCCCAGAGCAGCTGTGGCTGCCCCATTCCTGGCAGTGTCCAAGGCCAGGTTGGACAGGGCTTGGAGCACCCTGGGATAGTGGAAGGTGTCCCTGCCCATGGCAGGAGTTGGGACACAATTGTCTTTAAGGTCTCTTTTAACCTGAACCATTCTGTGACTCTACAATTCTGTGAAGTTCTCCAGGGCTCCCACTGTGATTTAACTGGAGGAACTTTCTTTTTGGGGCTGTTTTGGAGATTTATCCTACACATGCTGGCAGTGTCAGCTGTTAATCTTTTGGTAGGATCTTTTCCATTTAAGTTCAATGAACATCTCTGCAGCATATTCAGGAGGCTGCTCTGCTTCCATCAAAACTTCAGTGACAACAGTACAGCATGAAAGAAAGAAAACATGCCTTCCTTCTGCAGTCAGAGACGTCAATGCCTGCAGACCAGGATGGAATAAATTGTTGATCTCAGCCCGGCTGCCAGCAGTGAACAGGATGATGGGGTCAGGATCAGTGCTAAGCAGCAGTACCAGAAAAGAGACGGGGTGAGATGCACATACCCTCCTCCCTCTTCTCCAGCCTGGTGCCAGCAGCCACACTCACCAAGGAGCTGCCACAAAATCCTGCTCTTTTATCAGAGGCAGAGATGAGACAGACCTGACTTCCCTGCAGATGTTGGAGTTGAGGACAAAGCCAGCTTCTCCCCACAAAGATGCTTTTATCAGCTCTGGGCTGTTTAAAGAGCAAGTGCTGAGCTCTGTCAGGGATCAACACTGAAAAGCAAATGCCAACAGGGTGTTCCTTACAGCATAGGGGTACATAAATCAAGGAGCTGGAGGGACAGTCTTAGAAAAATGGTACAGCTTCCCCTAAACATCCTCCCGTCCGCTTTAAAGAAAAAAACATTTCTCTTCTCTCTCGCTTGAGTTTGTCTTTTTCTCATTTTCATTCCTGATCGCTAGTGATTTAAATTAGATTAGGAGACCTGTACAAGGATCCCTAAATGCTTTTCACTTCTAGGAGAAATAGCTCAGCCCAGGTGAAAGCTGTACTGGATATGTCCATAGCAGCGTATCTCCCCACCCTGTCCATGTCCCATGGTGCCAGGAGTGGTGTCACATCAAGGGTTTCACTGCCACAACATTAAACACCATTTAAAAGCTGATGTGGAAATGGAAGGGTTGGTTCCTGTCTGAGAAATACATCTTGCTCTACCAGAAAAGGCATTGTTTTTCTCTTGTTTCAGATTGGGAAAGTATACATAAAATTCCTTTTTGCATTGGTATGGAAAAGAAATGGAAAGGCCAGGGATGCACGGAGTCTAAATGTGAGACTTTCCCTCTGCTGGGCTGGCTCTGTGTGCTATGGATCACATCAGCAGAAGGAGAACAAATCATGTTTGCAGAACTACTTTCCAGGTCATGAAATCCTGGTTTCAGGCTATTATCCCGTTTACCACTTGTGTTCCTCTGTGATTTTTGCAATGGGCTCAGAG
Organism: Melanocharis versteri; assembly: GCA_013397845.1. Taxonomy (NCBI): domain Eukaryota; kingdom Metazoa; phylum Chordata; class Aves; order Passeriformes; family Melanocharitidae; genus Melanocharis; species Melanocharis versteri. Next base: position 176,966 of record VZTG01008549.1, on the reverse strand, counting down.
ACTCCACAGCACCTAAGCAACAATAGGAAAGGAAACTCCAACCCCAGAGTCACCAAATCCTCGGCCCAAGCTGGTTTATAGAGCAGCATAAGCGAAGGAGGAAGAGGAGCCAAAAAGGTGATGTGAATGTAGGAGGGTGAAAGGACTTTCCCAAATCGTGACCACTGCCCACACAGCCTGGCTGCAAGGAGAAAATGAAGGATCTCTGCAGCAGTGGCTCATCAGCCTTTCCCCTGGACACTGTCCCTGATTCTGATCCACTGTGAGAGCCAGAGCTGCTCCATCACTCAGCTTTGGGTGCCTGCAGAAAAACCAGAGCAGACCCGCTTGTGTCCTGTTGGCACCTCAAACAACAGTCCCAGGAAAACAAGGGCTCAGGAAAACATCAGCTGCACAAATTTCTCCTGTGACCTCAGTACAAACCAGGACCACTACATTTGCCTCCATAAGTGCTTCAGGGCAGAAGGGAAGAAATAGCACGTATCTGAGCCCATTAGCCCAAATAGCAAAATATCCTGCCCGATTATTCAGGCCTTGGTCTTTAAAATAATTTGGTGAGCATTGTGCCTTTATGAAAGGTCCCCTGCCACCAAAACAAGTGTTCAACATTTGTAACAAAAGGTGTTTCACCCCAGGTCTCATTTTGCTGCCATTGAAATCCCCGGCAACAAACCTGCCTTAATAAAACCCATGGCAGTGCCACATAGGCTCCTTAATGGTCTGCAGCTGGAAGTGACATTTTCAATAGCATGCAAAACATTTCAAATGTAATTAGAGGAAGAGAAGAGCTTTGGGGAAAAAAGAATCACTTTGCTTGCTTGACTCTGTATAATTTAGTGTGATGTAGGGAAATGTATTCCGTTCCCCAAATGCCCTTATCCAAAAGAGCAGTTATTTGTCCCATTTATCCTCTTTCATAAAAGGATTCAAGCTGGCCAGTGGGTGATACTGGGCAAGGACCCTCTGTGTACATCTGAAAGGCCCTCACAGGACCTTCTTTCCTTTTCCCCAGGTGATGCTGGAAGTCTGTGCTTTCCTGACGTTAGACAGGTTGGATTGTAAGCTCCTTGTCACCCGTTTCTGCAGTGATTAGCACAATTGAGCCTGACTGTAGAAGCGGTAGAGGAAACACAGATAATGACATTACTGCTTCATTTAACTAAAACCCCAGCCTGCAGCACCAGAAGCTTCCTTTGCCTCTCTCAGGAACAGGATGATTTGCCTGTACCCACCCTTGAAATACTGAGCCATTTTTGACACCTGCAGAAACATGGGATGATGGGAGAAAAAAAGGAGTGAAACAAGTGTGGTGGGCTCACTGCTCACTGAGTACCTGGTCCCTGACCATGCTTTAGTGAACATTAATCATTCCTTGCAAAGAAAGAGCTGCTGGGATCAAATCTGCTGGCAAAACCACATCCATGCTTGGATACACACACGTCCGTGGAAGTCTCCATATTTTGCAGCCATATTCATCCACTGTCCTCTCTATCCCTTATCTTTCTGTAGCGTATCTCTTCTGGTTTGGTTTTGGAAGCAGCTGATGCCTGATCAAGGATAACAGTAGTCATTACTGGTGCTTATGTTTCCATAGGAGTAAAAAAATCCCTCCTGCTTGGGACGTTGACTGCTCAGGGGCCAGTGAAGCATTGCTGCTGCCAAGCCATTCACAGCCACCAACCAGCACTGCTCAGCCCCTTAACTGCATTTTTTTTAAATTTTCATGTTTTCTGAAACATGAAGTAACAACCACAGCACAGACAGTTCATCAGCCTTGCATCCTCTGACATTATTCGTCCCCTGCCTGGTTAGGTGAGCATCCATCCCTAAACCCCACCTCACGAGGCATCACCCAGAAAGTGGTGGGAGTTTTGGTAGCAGCATCAAATCGCTAGAAATGGAGCGTTAATTGTGAGGTGTTGAAATCATAGCATCTAGCTGTGCATCAGTACATCTCAAAACACTGTAAGAAGGTGAATAATTTTTATCCCTCATTTACATAATTGAAAATGAGGTACAGGGATGTGATTTACGCAAGGTCATTCAGCAAGCCAGTGGCAGAATAAAAATAGATCCGTTTTGTATATCTCTCCTTTAGGATCATGTTAGTTCACACCACAGCATTTCTCATCAAGGCAGGCAGGCAATGCAAAAAAACCTCTCACAATTTTTGAGAAAGCAGAAGATTAACACTTTGGATAGTTTTAGAAAATAGGTGCCCTGCCCCCCATCTCCTCTGTTGTCTCTGCAACTTGTTCAGTCCAGGATTTGGCTCAGGTCAAAACCACCTATAAATTACCCTCAGACACACCCCACTCCTCCAGCCTTCACATCTTACAGATAAACTACACCTGTGCAAAAGCACTTAGCAGCTCAGACTGGAGATGGAACAATTTCTCAGATCATATTCTTGTGATTGAAGGAAATTTTGTATTTTATTGAGGAATACTTGAAGCAAAAGCTTTTAACAAGGATGCAGGATAATTTGTCCCCAAGAGGAGCAAAGGAGACCTGTAGAAAAGAGAAGCTTTTATAGAAATGATAATTCTAAGGCTACATCTGTCCTTTTGGGTTCCTGAAAGGTTCTGCAATTCACGAGATTGGAAAGGAATGAATGCATAAGGTCAACACCGAAGTCTTTGTCTTCTCTGTGGGTCTCCTATTTTAATTCCTTACATCTTTTTCCTGCTTTATGTCACTTCTGGACTGTGATACTTTGGCAGTGTCTCTTGGCTAAGCTGTAACGCCTGTAGCACACCTTTCACAGAATCATGGAATGGTTTGGGATGGATGGGAGATTAAAACTTGTCCCGTTCCACCCCCGCCATGGGCAGGGACACTTTCCACTATCTGAGGCTGCTCCAAGCCCTGTCCAGCCTGGCCTTGGACACTTCCAGGGGTGGGGCAGACACAGTTTCCCTGTGCCAGGGCCTCATAATCCTCACAGGGGCGAAATCCTTATCTTTGTGATAACACCATTGGGCATAAGGAAAAAAACTGGCATCGAAGAGAGAGGAAGGTGCAAGGCATATGAGGGGGGAGCTCTGTGGGTCAGTGCTGGGTCTCCCGAGGTGCTGAGGCCAGATTTGGACAATTTGAAGGACTAATCAACTGTGGCACAGCTGCTGGCATGCTGCAAGTCTGCAGATTGCACCCTCACGTCTGCCCAGTCTGAGCTGTAGGCTTCAATGCATCCAGAAAGATGTGCAGGAGTTGGCATTGTCTTCCTCTGTAGCAAGCCACCTACAAAACAGAGAGCGTGATGGACTCTCTTCTCCTTGGGCAGTTTTACACATCTATTTCTCTTCCTCTCACTTTTTTATTTAAAGCAGAAACTCTTCAACAAATCTGCCCCGAGGATCAGCAGAGTTTATGAGGCAACAGTCAAGAGCTGAGAGGGGGGCTTAGAAAAGCCCTTCTCAGGCCTGATAGCTGAGTAAATCTTTATGAAGGGCTAAAAAAGACAGTCCTTTAGGTTTGGGGGTTTTTTTGGTTTCTTTTTTTTTTTTTTTTTTAACAGTTTATGGCCTACAAGTGCCCCGAAGGCTTGGAATCATGTCCATGAATTGCAGAAACAGACTTCTGGAATAGCTGTGTGCTGTGAGTTCAAGGCCTGGGCAATTTAACATCTGAGCCAAGATACTGCTCCTTGAAAAGGTAGTTCCTTCAGAGAAAGGAAAGGAAAACCAAGGGTTTTGACTTGAGTCCATATCAAAAAGGGAATAAGATACTTTCTCTTTTGGAAGAGCCACCCAAAAGCAGTCACTGGGGCAGTTAGGTTTTTCAAAACTCTGCTAGACAGTGTCAGAGCAGTGGGTGGATTGAGAGAAAGGCTCTGTTAAGGCAAAGAAGAAGTCTGGCTCCATAACCTTGGTATTACTTTTGTCTTTGCTCCTACAACACAGAAAAGTCTAGTTAATCCATAATTAGACCCTTCCTGGCTCCCCTTGGTTGATGGCAACTGAGATAACCAAGAATCTGAAATTAATTACTTTAGACAGACTGCTTATCACCTGGGTTCAAATCTACTCAGGCAGATGAGGGAACTAAGTCCAGACTTCCCATACCCACTCGTTTCATGGAGAAAAAGGCAACAACAATCCAAAAGAAACCACAAAAAATGAGGAAAAAAGGCTTTTTCTAGGTAAATAATTCTGTTACTGAGATACTGAGAAACTTTCAGTCGTTCTTCCAGAATGGTGATTTAGTCCTTACAGCAGACAAAAAAAAAATATTGAGGCCTATTTTTAGAATGCCAGCATTTCTACAGACCTACAGATACTGATCTTGCATAAATGTAGAAGTAAATGAACTGAGATACGAGAAAATACATAGTGCCTATCTGAGATCAGAAGATGGGGAGTCTGGAAGTGATTAAATTTGCTCAGGGTGTCTAAATATATTAGGTCGAACATCAGTATCTCAAAGTAAACAGGGGCAAGATAAAAAGACATGGAGCAAAATTAAAACTAAATTTCATTCACATCACTTTGCTGTTACCCGAATCTGGCTGGTGAGCTCTATACATCTAAAAATATCAGGAACAAGTTCCTTGAAATTGCTGTTGTGAAGTCTTTAAACTGCCTGTTTTCAAATGAGCAACAACTTCCTCGCTAATCATTTTTACTGAAGTTAGAGAAATTAGATGGGGGCTTCATTCCTCCTTTATGTCTCATGCTGAGATGCCACTCAGCAGTTTTTGTGGGGAAAATGGCATTTAAAAGCATTAAAGTGGGACCATAAAACTGGCGTGCTTTTCCAGAGGACGAAAACATGGTGTTTGCAATTTAAAGTCCTTCTGATAGTTTTGCCATGGCAATTACTGTCTCTTCGACTCTGAACGCCCCACTGCTGTCAAATTTCAGTGAAAGGATAAACAGAAGTGGGATGAGAACTGGGAGCAAAGCCACTGCAGCAAGGCTTCACCAAGGGAGAAGGATGCTGAGCTGTGGTGCATGGCACAGTGAACACAATGGGCAAGGCATTTAAATGTATTTTATCCTGAAATACAGGCAGGTGTTTGGCATCTTGATATGACAGGGAAAAAAGAAGCCTTTTGATGGTTAGTATTTTCCCTAAATAACCTTGATGGGGCACCTAGTGTGATATTGTCACTGGTCCCAAATATCAGAAGGATGTGGAGCTGCTGGAGCCAGTGCAGAGGAGGCCACGGAGATGCTGCCAGGGCTGGAGCCCCTCTGCTCTGGAGCCAGCCTGGGACAGCTGGGGCTGTTCACCTGCACAAGAGAAGGCTCCAGGGAGAGCTCAGAGCCCCTGCCAGGGCCTCAAGGGGCTCCAGGAGAGCTGCAGAGGGACTGGGGACAAGGCCTGGAGGGACAGGACACAGGGAATGGCTGCCCACTGCCAGAGGGCAGGGTTGGGTGGGATATTGGGAAGGAATTGCTGGCTGTGAGAGTGGGGAGGCCCTGGCACAGGGTGCCCAGAGCAGCTGTGGCTGCCCCTGGATCCCTGGCAGTGTCCAAGGCCAGGCTGGACGGGGCTTGGAGCAACCTGGGATGGCGGAAGATGTCCCTGCCTATGGCAGGGGGTGGAATGGGATGATCTTTAAGGCCATTTCCAACCCAAACCGTTCTGGAAGTCTATGATTGAGACTGATAATTTAGAAGGTAAGGAAAGGAACATCAAGCATGTTCCAAGTATTCAGGACCTGAGCAGCAATGGGGCAGGCCAATGTGAGGCCAAGCCTTCCTCAGGCCATTGGTAGAGAACCACTTAGTCCAAAAAAAGCCAGGAAAGAGGTAAAGAAAGAATGATCAACATCTGAAGCCTCAGAGTAGCAGTAAATACAAACACATTTTTATTTAATACCCGAAGTCCCTCCATGCATCTGACAAAAAACATACTTGACCCCTGACCCTACTACTCATTTAAAAGAAATAGAGCCAGGAATTTCTAGGCAGTGCCACAGCCAATTTATATAAATTATGTATAGGGAGCAGGCATATATTCAAAGGATAGCTATATCCTGGGATCTCACCAGTAATAAATACTCTACCCACCCAACAAACTGTCATGCTGAATTGTGTGAAGTTTTGGATAGGAGATGCCTTTCACATGACTAATGCAAGAACAATGTAGACAACATATGTTATGATTTAAACAACAGTTTTCCTTCTTTCTGTGGGGAAAAGCAAATATGTTTTTGCTGAACAAAACCTGAGCATGGTGTTTATCCAAGGCTTAAATTAACCTTGCTGTCAGCCAGGTCTGGTAAGAACTAGTATTTATAAGTGGAAACCAGTGTTATGAGGAAATAAGGAAAGAGAATATGAGGTGGCCATGTGTATTTACATACATATTTCAGGCTCTAGACACTCAGCTTAGTATTTTAGCTGACTTGTGATGGCTACCTGGGTACATGTTCTTAGCCCAGAGCAAATTTAAACTAATTGAGCCTATTTACTGCTTAGCCTAAGGCTAAACTCTGTTACCTCCCTTTGCCACCAACCAGCTGCACACAGCCAGCAATTACCAGCCTGTGTCAGCAGCATCATCAGTGGCACTGAGAAGGTGAACCGGGACCACTTGTGCAGGAAGGAAAAGGCAGTAAAACCCTCCTGCATTAACAGGATTTGCTCTTCATGCAGCAGGCAACAGACCCGTGGGACTCACTGCCACAGGATGCGTGGGTGCAAATGTCTCCTGGAGGGCCTGGGCAAGAACTTGAATGAGAAAATCCACTGGAAATTAATGGACAAAAATGATACCCAGTTCAGGAAACGCCCTGAGCTACCCCGAGTAAATGCAGAGGATTGTGAAAGGATTACACATGCTCGCTCAGTCTGTCCTCTTCCTCAGGCATCCAGTGATGCTGCTGTTGGAAAGAGCTGCTGGGCTCCACAGACCCTCGATCTGATCCAGTTCCCACCTTCCTGCACCCCAGCCTGTCCGTGTGCCTGAGCCCTGAGGACCAGGTGGGTGTATTTCATCCTGTTAGCACGGCCAGTCACCAGGGAGCCATGATGCCACTTGAGGAAAAAGTTCTTTTAGCACACATTTTAGCTGGTAATAGATTTAGAAGCAAATCCGCAAGTCCGTGTTGATTTCTTGCTGCTATCAGAAGGGTGTCTGAACCACTCTTGGAACTGCCAAAAAGCCTGTTCACTGAGCTAAAACTCTCATTCAATAGCCCTTTCCATATCTACATCTAAACTGCAGATCCAAGGAGTTAGTGTTTTGGCAAAGTAATCAGGTGAAAGCAGCTCCCTTACTGCATTCAGCATCAGCTATATAACATGATATTATAGAGTTTAATCAACTAAATTGTGCTGTGTTATGGGAGTGATAAATGTGAGCTCAGAGCTTGCAGTGTCTGGGAATAAACAATCATGTTAGGTGGATGTATTGCCCATATTTCACAGCAGACAGCGGCTACAATTAGATGCGTTTTTTCTCTCTCTCAAAGACTTTCCAATGGGAAAGTCTAATCCAGAGATAGCATCTTTTATTACTAGAGCATGACAAGCAGCCTTCCCCCTCTGCCCCAAGCTGGTGTAGTTGAGAAGATGGTGGCCAGGTCGCATCAACACTGGCACGAAACCTGTCCCAGCCATAAACCAGCTGCCTCAGCACAACCAGGTGGTGACTGGGTAGTCCTGCTGCCATCCCTCCCCAGATTTTGATAAATATTGCTGCCGAACAGCTTTATTAATAGTGACTCTGGTGGGCCTGTGGGAGCCATGGAGCTTCACCTTTGGGCTGCAGCAAGGGCTGGCCACTAGTGAGCAAGGCATTGCTAAGTCTAATCTCTTTTACATGAAGATGGGAGGGGATGGGATGTCACCACAGCAGTGTTAGTGATGCATTTGTTACAAGAGACCGCTCGGTGCCTGAATGACAACATAAATGACTGTGACAGTCGTCCTGAGCTCTGCTCTGCTGTTTGTGACACCAGTCAGGGTGTCCAGCAGCAGGTAAATGTCAGAACCTCTCTCAGCAGCGTGCCGCGTGCTCACCGGCTGATGCAGCGATCTTAATAAAGCCAGACACAGATCTTTATTTCTCTCTTCTAAGGCTCGCTGTGTTGTGCCAGGCTGCGTTACCCCGCGTGTCGGTGTTGGGCTGAGAGCATTAAATTGCTCTGGAAGGGCCGTGCTGGCCTGCATGAAAGGTACTGCATGGATGGAGCCAGTGTTTTGGGACCACAGGCTGGGCGGCTTTGCCCTGGGGGAGGCATCCCCAGTGCTGCAGAGGTGGCTGTGAGCCCTGACTAAAGCTGGGGACCCGCTGGAGCAGATGCTGCACCAGCAGCCAGGGAGAGGATCACCTGCGTGAAGGGGGTGTGTCTAGACAGGCAAGCTGGGGTACAGGATCTGGCTAAAATCCAGGTAGTTTTCCCAGCCTGAAGCAGAGCTGGGGACACTGCCTCCAGCCTGCCCTGCGTCCGCGTGTTTCCTCAAGTGAAAACATCCCGAACTCTCCCACCACCCCCGTCACTGCCCTGACCTTTGTTGTCGTGCCAGATCCGCACTTTGCAGAGGTCTCCCAGGCTTAGCATCTCAGAGAAGCTGAATTCGTCCATCTGGTTCCTCTCAAACTTGTTGGACTTGTTGGACTCCTTCAGAGGCAGGGTGCCGCTGTCCCCATACTCCCCGAACAGGATCAAGGACACATTGGCATCGGTGCCTGCTCCTGGAAGGAGAGAGCAGAGAGAAACGCCGTGGGTTACCCTGCCACCTCGGGCTGACTGCCAGCCCCCAGCTGCATGGGGAGGCAGCAAAGGCAGGCTGGAAGAGGCTGCAGGGGTGCTCATGCTTCTCTGGGCATCACCAAGACATTTCAGTGGACTTGTGCAGGGTCCTGCAGGGAGGACAACCAGCCCTTCCAGTCCATCCCAGAAATACAGCTGGATGCTTTGCCCTTGCACTTGAGGTGGGGTGACCGTGATGATGGCAGCGCTCGTAAGAAGCAGGAATTTCTGTTCCTTATGGGGGACTGATCATCACAACGCTCTGCAGAGGATGTCAGGGTATTAAATCCCATTATTCCAAGGTAACAACTCCCATTATTCCAAGGTAGCTTGGGAAGTAAAGTAACCTACGCAGCAGAATCTAGCAATCTACTAAAGAGTGTTAAAGAACACAGTTTAACTTTTCTAGCCAAAAAGTGTTGTCCTGGGCTTCCCACTAAGGCACAGTCCGTTTCGACACTCAGTCATTCCCTCCTGCAGTCCCACAACCTTCCCCAAGCACTGGTGGCACTCAGGATCCTTCAGCTTGGGTCTGTCTCCTCCTGCTCTCCCTGTGTTTTATGGTGCAGGAATTTCAGAGCTACGTACAGATCACCAACCAAGCCACCACGACATCTCATGGCCCACTCCCCTCAACACTCAATAGATCTTCCTTCTCTATTGCTCTTTCTCAAAATATTGTCCAAAAAGCATTTAATGGAAAAAATCCCAGTTTCTCATGCAACAGTTTGCCCTACCAACTCCCCACCCTCTTATTGTGTATATGTTAGGAAATTTAAAAATTTCCAAGATGATCTCTGCTACCTGATACTGAATGTCATTTGTCCTTTACTGTCCATATTTTGCCACAGAAAAAAAACATGCTGTTGAGACCTGCCATTAATTAGGAGCTTGCTCCTTGCAAGGAATGCTGTTTTCCTGACTTTTGGGGAGTTCGAGGCCAAACTACCACCTGCAGTGACCTTACATTTTAGCTGCAAGTGTTACATTTTCACCCAGCACTATTTATAGTTTGACCAAAACGATTGCATTTTAATCTTGACGCTGTGATGTAAAAGCAGATTCAAGAAGAGAAATAAGATTACACGTGGGCAGACAGTCATTGCTGTGTCAGAACCAAGGCCCTTAAATTTTGGAAAAGGAAGACGAGACCATCGAGCTCAAATCTGCCTTGCAAAGAAACTCAGCATCTGCTGCCCTCGTTTGGATAGCCCAGCTTTGAAACTCTAACCTCCTGCCAGGCCCTTTCTTACACAAGAGTATCATAAATCCACTTTGAGCCACACAGACAGTGTTTCCCACAGCTCCATTCAAACACAATGCAGAGACAAAGTTAGGGGGACTGTAAACTTCTGGAGAAAGGTCCCACTTCCACAGGATTATTACTTGAATACAGAAGTCAGGAGGAAATCATGACTGTTCTTATGGAAGGACTGGGAAAAGAAATTACTAGAAGAAAAAGAGGAGGAAAAGAGTCATATAGAGGAAAGGCAAAGCAACATGTGGTGTCCGTGAGAGAAGCTGCCCATGTTAAATTGGGGCTAATTTTCAACAGTTCCCTGGGAAGGGTTTAAGTAGGAAGAGAAAGCATCAGGGATTCAGCCAGTTCATCTGGCAGTACTTTTTATGACCCCGAAGCTTGCTGAGGTGAGGAACAAAGCAAACTGAAGTCCATTTCCTTGCAAGGAGCAGGCTCCTAATTAATGCCAGGTCTCAAAAAGCACGGAACCAACTGTTTCTTAGCAAAACCGTCCCTGCAGGAAGAAGCTTATGAAGGTCTCATGCTGTGACATTTCCCTCACAAGCAATTAGCAGGAGATGGGAAAGTAAAGAACAGAAATGTTAAATCAATGTACATTTCATCTATTTGGGTCTCTGATATATATCTTTTTTTTGCTGTTGTTGTTGTTGTTGCCAGTTCCAGGAAACTGTCAGGCACATTTAGGAGCTGTAAAAAACTTGACAAATGGAGGGACGAAGGTACTGTGGTTGCACCAGCCTCAGCTGGTGATGAGTGCAATAGCTCATGGATTGATACTGGGATCTGCAGGACTGAACTGTACTTCATCATCAACACCCTAAACAGCGGCAGAGTGTTTCCTCAGCAGATTTCCAGCTAAGAATTGGACTGTGAGAGTGACTGACATGCTGAACACCCAGAATTCCAACCCAGACGGACCTTGAGAAGCTTGAGGACTTGGCAAGCAGAAATCCCATGGAATCCAGCAAGGAGGAATGCAAAGTCCTGTGCCTGGGTTGGAATGAACCTTGCACGTGCTGGGAAGTTGAAGATGACCCAAAGTTTGCAGCGGCACCATTTGTGTTCTGGTTGGATCCGAGCTAGCAGGAAGTTTCCAGCGTTCCGTGCAAAACGCCAGTTTGAATTCCCGGGTTGTGTCAAGACACTGAGAAGAGCTGAGTGGATGATTCCGAAGACAGACGGGAGCTGGGACACACCACTGTGAGGAGAAGCCCTGAGAGGAGCTGGGGCAGGTGCACAAGGGCCCCACGTGAGACCTGCGTCTTTTTGATGACAGGGCCATGTACTGCGTCACATCACGCCCCAAAAAGCCACAGCCACAAGTTGCTGGGGAGGTTCAGGCTGGGAATCAGGAAAAAACAACTTTCTTAGGAATATGGTGCAGGTCTGGATCAGATGCCTGGGGAGGTGGTGGCATCATCATCCCTGGAGCTGTCCAGTGTTTGGCTGGGCACTCTTAGCTGACTTGACCTGGTGCTGGCAGCAGTCCTTTGAGCAGGAAAATGGGTGAAATAACCTCCAGAGGACCCTTCCAACAGAAGTCTCTGTGATTATATGATTCTTACCGAGCAGATGCTTCATTTTTAAACAAACTCTGGGCTTGAGTCACAGCCTTCTGAGGCCAAAGAATGTCCTTCTTTTGACATAAAAAAAGACCTATATAAGGCACTAGGAACTGACACCAACTGTCCTAAATTATGTAATTTGTAGGTTGGAACTGAGCTGACAACATCCTAATTAATCTTATAACAGCAGAGATAAGAACCTTCTGCTACATTAATGCTTGGAAAGTGAGAAAGCAGTATTTATTCACTCTCCATCTTTACTGTATTACCATGTATATGATGCCTGCATAGAAAAAGTAAAAATTAACCAGCCAAAGGACATTTTTGTGCCTCAGAAAGAGCCATCAAATGGTCTGGCTCTAGTGCTTCTATGTCTATGTGTCCTGCCTTGAAGAAAATCATATTGGGCTTTACATCTAAGATCAAGACCTTGGTTTTAGTCACAGATTACCCATCTGACTTGGGAGGTGTATGCCCTAACAACCTCTTCTTATCTACACAGAATCTGAGAGCCATCTGAGGTGCTGCTGGTGGTGGAAGAGAGGTGATTTGAGCTTTGCAGGAGCAGAATCTTTCCCTGTTGCAAACTCGGTAGGTTAAATTTTCACTGGAGTAGAACAACTTTGAGAAAGCCAAACTGTGACTTAAAGGTTTCTTTGAGGAAAATGTAGAACAATGCTGTTGTTAAAAATGTGTGTGTAGTGGGGAGGAAATAGCTTTTGCTTTCTAGTTTGCTGCAGGATCTTCTTTGTGGGATTCATTTTCCCTAACTTTAGCCATCTAGCCTAACTTAATCATGAAGTCTCTCTCTCAATCTGACGAAGAAAAGCTCTTGAGGCAGAGACCCTCAGGAGGGTTATCCAGACCACTGATGAAGACTCTTCTCTCACAGATGAATTGACCAGAGACAGCCTAGACTAGGAGGAACTAAAACCAGAAATACAACTTTTCAGAGAGTGGCAAATAGGTGAGATTACTTTGGCTGCTTTGTTTTTTTTTTTCCTTCAGTGACTCTTATGCACTGGAAAGTTCAAAGCCATTGCAAAGAAAAATTTTACACCTAGAAATAAACACATTTGATTCCAGTCCTTGTGCAGTGCTGCTGCTCCTCGACAATGTCAGTGTGGCAGGAGATGATATAACATGTTTAAACACCACCAAGGATAAAATGTCTTTCTTCCTGAATTGGTCCAACCAGGAGTAATTGTGGAATACATAATGATCAAAAAGGGGAGATGGTTCATGACTTGCACCTGCTTTAGATAAGCTGGATAAAGTTCAGCATTATGTCAGTGAGCTGTATGATCTAATCACAAACAGACTCTCTGAAACCTCTCTGTAATCTGCTCTTTCCTACTGGTTGTCGCTGTTCATAATGAAATAAAATGTTTCTTCATTAATACCCGTCATCCTTCATTCAATGGGAAGGGCAGATCTGTCTGCTGCTGCTGTCATTTTCTATTCTCCTCTCATTTCTATTTCCATCGCCTTTGTGAGTTAGGGCTGGTTTTCACAAAAAAAGGTCACAGAAAGATCTACCATTATATTAGATGAATGGCCAGATACATAAACAAATCTTCCTCTCTCTCTTTCGTTTTTTTTTTGTATTTCACTACATGTTTTTCAGACAAGCAGCCAGCAGAGAAGATAGATAAGAAGTGGTGAGGTGGCACAAAGATGCTCTGCCAGGGAAATTTTGATATTCTTAGATCAAACATCAGAAGCCGCATAAATTACCGCTGGTAAAACCAGGGGAAAAAAAAAAAAGAAGTAACAAAGGAAAAAAATAAAAGAGATTTAGAGGTCAGGAGTTGGTAATGTGCACTGGTGTGACAGAATCTCACTTGAGGACCAACCTTTGAAACAAGATGTCTTCAAGACAACGTCTGGCTTGCCCCATCTTATCATGATTCACCTTGGATGTAGCTGCAGATTTCATCCAGCAGCCTGACAAAATTTCCCATGAAAAGAAGCAGTGATCCCAGGAAACAACACTGAAATCCCATTTCTTGGCTCTTGAAGCTCTGCAGCTTTCTGCACTCTTTGTTCCCCCTCTTCTATCTGGTGTGCATTTAGGAATGTTTTTATTTCACAGCCTGAGATCAATGGCCTCAGAACACTTTGAAAAGGTGGGTGAATTATTGCTGTCTGCTTTGGGCAAGGCAGGCAGTGCTGACTGAAAACTTGAAGCACACCTGCTCTGACCACCCTACATGGATGGACCTGACCAAAAAAGAAAAATGTGGCTGCTGACCTCTGCAGCTTGGTCTGGTAATAGTTTCTGTTAGGGTGTCTTCAGAGGAATCAAAGAGCAGTCAAACCTGGGCCTTGTGTCTAAATACGTTCTGCCCAGAGTTCAGATCCATATAAGTCTCTCAGAATGACACTGCCATGGTGAACAGCCAGCCAAAATGGATGTGTTCCAGCCAAACTATGCTTTTTCAAATGTAATTTCAAATGAAGCAGATTTTTTTTTTCATTGTTAAAAACCAAACTTCACGCTAGAAGAGTCATAAAATATCTAGCAAGGACCAACCTCCAATGTCACTTGTTTTAACCTGAAGACTGTATGTGGTGTCCTCCATCATCTGCTCGTCGTTTATGACAGCTGGCATCTCACACAACAGGCTTCCATTGGCATTTTTCAGCTTGGACAGCCAATCCCCATAGGTAAACGTGGCCACTTCTTGATTAGTAAGATTCTTCAAGGTGATCTGTGAAGAGCCAAAATAGGGGAAAAAACTTACTTACCATTTGAATGAGGGCAAATGTTAAACTTACAAAGTGCACGATCTGGTAGGACATGGGGAGAATTTGCCCACAGCTCCAAACCCCATGCTAAGCTCTTCTGGGATGAATGGAACTCTCTCCTGTGGATGGTATTTGCTGTGGTGGCTTGTCCTGAGAAATGGTATTCACAGTATCATGATGGTTTTTCAGCCACGTGGCAAAGCAAACAGAGAAATTTGCTCCTCTGACCTAAGTTATGGACAGAGCTCATCTCCAAGAGAGTCAGACCTCTCCTGTGAACCAGCATGGAATTCACTCCAAAGAAGTAACAGAGTTATTAAAAACTTCACTATCTCTCCTCAAAGCACTCAGCATCTTTCCTTTGCCTGCCTCCTTCGCGTGAACATGCAGAAATCATTGTAGAGAGACACAAACCAAGCCCAAACAAGTTAAAACAAGGCACAAGATAAAATTAGGCCAGCAAGACTTAATATTTCACACACTTCTCCCTCTGGGAAAAGGTGACAGAACAAACAGTATGCAACAGATATTAGTCACATAACGTGTCATGGAAGAAGCTCAGATGCCGGGGTGATAAGAACAGAGTGGGAATGAATTCAGAGCATCTCAACAAGTTACTCTAACAAACGCCTAATAAAATACCCATCTTTATGTCTCTTGTTGTGTGTGGGCTCAGTGGAGCATCAGTCAGGTGGGAGAAAAGCATTACACCTGCCTAGGGCAAAAACCTAGCAGTAAGTTCTCACCAGACTGGGGGAGCTGAAGGGGAGGGAGGAGACAGCGCTGTAAATTGCCATTTGTGTCACCATCTAACAGAAACAGAGACTGTACCTGTGTGTAGCAGTGCATCAGCAAACACTGCCCGTGCAAAGACCATGGAAACACGAGCCTGGACGTGACAGAGAAGTGTGGCATAGTGTTAGGGAGGAATGAATCAGGAGTGGTGGGAAATGTCACATTAAAAGGGATGCCTGTGTGGACGTGCAGTCCTGAGAATTTTCTCCTTCTCACGAACCGTGTAGGAAAACAAAGATAAACTGGAACATTTTTACTCTCTTTCTAATCTTATGTTTTGCTAAGTGGAGCTGTAAGGCTTCAGCCAATCCCCCTGAGGGGTGGGACAACACTGTCCAATCACTATTATGTATATATCTCGGTATAAAAAGTTAGAATCAAAATAAAATCTGACACACTTCTGCTTTCTACACTGCTTGGCGTGGTTCTTGGCTCCTTACTGCCGCAAACAGCCTGGAGGTCTGTAGTTCCACCCGCTGCCCCAAGCACGGCTGCATGCCGTGCAAAGCCATGTCCAACTGAGCTGTGAAAGTCTTCAAGGGTGTAGATTCCCCCAACACTCAGACTCCTCACCCCAGGGCTGCACCACTCTCACTGAGAAGATTTAATTCCTTATGTCTGATCAGGGTTTTCCTCAATGCAACTCGTGTCCATTGCCTCATGCCTTTTCGCTGCTCACCTCTGAGGAGAGTCTGGATCAATGGTTTCTGTAACCTCCTTCCAAGCAGCAGAAGACTGTTATTGGATTACCCCTCAGCCTTTTCTTGTCATGGCTTAAAAACTCTATTTTCCTCAGCCTTTCCTGGTGTGCCATGTGCTTCCTGTAGCCCCTTGACCACCTCAGTGCCCTTCCACTGCATGCTCATATATCAGCCTAAGGAAAAAATTTCACTGAAACTTATCTTGAGATGAAGTGTGCTCAAATTCTGTCCTCAAACTTCAGGTGTCCCAGTCCATGGCCTTCTGTTGACCCCAGCCAAGCCCTGCTGGAGTCTTCAGCAGTTCAAAAGAAGAATACTGCTCCAGGTTATAAAAAATTTGTTTTAAAGAGGGCCGTAGCTACACCGAGGATGAGCAGTAAGCCATGCTATTTGTGCATTGAATGGTTCTGTGGGTAGGACACTCTGGGGTTTTCACTCTGCCTGATGCTAAAGAGGGATCTGTAACACAACACCTTCACCCCCCTGTCCCAAGGGGACAGGACATTTTTGGCTGTAGAAGATGTCCCACTTTTCTAAAAAGCTGCTTATTCATAGCCAGTGACACTATTACTTTGTGGTCAAAAAAACTGTTCTGTGAGTCAAGAGATGTTGAATCAAACCCTTGCTTTGAACCAAGCAGAATCAGGTCTCCCCCACCCCAGCTGGTGGCCTTTCTGCTGGGGCACAGAAGTGTCCTCTCTCAAGGATGTGTGAACGACGCCTGCATCCTCTTAGGAGTCCAACCCAGAAAGTTTTCTTTGGCTAAAATTCGAAAAATTGAACTGTGAGCAATGTCAGGTTGACTGAAAATACCTATTTTCCCGTCACCCCGGTGCAACACCCACCTGTGCTGGGAAAGGTTCAGCCAGCAGTACTTCTGCCCTGCTGGGTAATGACAGCGACACTCAGTAACGAAATGTCCTGAGCAAAGCTTGCAGCGAATTGTCAGGGAAGCCGTGGGGATAGGAGCAGATTAGAGCTGTCAGCTGGAGAGCACTCACAGACACGGAGGTCAGGTCTCACCTAGCCCACGCTCAGCGCTCCAGCNTTATAAAAAATTTGTTTTAAAGAGGGCCGTAGCTACACCGAGGATGAGCAGTAAGCCATGCTATTTGTGCATTGAATGGTTCTGTGGGTAGGACACTCTGGGGTTTTCACTCTGCCTGATGCTAAAGAGGGATCTGTAACACAACACCTTCACCCCCCTGTCCCAAGGGGACAGGACATTTTTGGCTGTAGAAGATGTCCCACTTTTCTAAAAAGCTGCTTATTCATAGCCAGTGACACTATTACTTTGTGGTCAAAAAAACTGTTCTGTGAGTCAAGAGATGTTGAATCAAACCCTTGCTTTGAACCAAGCAGAATCAGGTCTCCCCCACCCCAGCTGGTGGCCTTTCTGCTGGGGCACAGAAGTGTCCTCTCTCAAGGATGTGTGAACGACGCCTGCATCCTCTTAGGAGTCCAACCCAGAAAGTTTTCTTTGGCTAAAATTCGAAAAATTGAACTGTGAGCAATGTCAGGTTGACTGAAAATACCTATTTTCCCGTCACCCCGGTGCAACACCCACCTGTGCTGGGAAAGGTTCAGCCAGCAGTACTTCTGCCCTGCTGGGTAATGACAGCGACACTCAGTAACGAAATGTCCTGAGCAAAGCTTGCAGCGAATTGTCAGGGAAGCCGTGGGGATAGGAGCAGATTAGAGTTGTCAGCTGGAGAGCACTCACAGACACGGAGGTCAGGTCTCACCCAGCCCACGCTCAGCGCTCCAGCTGCTGTCTGAGAAAAAGCATCTGGCTACTAAAACCGCTGGAGCAAAATGACAGCTTCTCCCATCCTCAGCCCCTCACCCAGGATGTGTGATTGCATCTGTGTGCATCTTCCTGTAAGCGGTCAGGACAGAAACAGAGACCTGCCCCTGGTACCTCGGTCTGGGGTGGTGCTACAGCAGCAGCAGACAGGGGAAAGGGATTCACCTGATGAGCTTTTTTTGCCCAAGGGTTATCAGCCCAGAAATCCAACTGTATCCTGGGCTGATCCCCAGCGTGGGCAGCAGGGGAGGGGGTATTCTGCCCCTCTGCCCCGCTCAGGTGAGACCCCACCTGCAGAGCTGCTCCAGCCCTGGGCTCCAACTGCACAAGNGACAGGACACAGGGAATGGCTTCCCAGTGCCAGAGGGCAGGGATGGATGGGATATTGGGAAGGAATTGCTGTCTGGGAGGGTGGGGAGGCCCTGGCACAGGGTGCCCAGAGAAACTGTGGGTGCCCCAACCTTGGCAGTGTCCAAGGCCAGGTTGGACATCTGGAATGCCCATGGTGGAATGGGATGACCTTTAAATGTCATTTCCAACCCAAACCATGATCCTATGATCACAGCAAGGGACACAGAAGCAGCAGCAGTGGCAGGCTGACTGCTGGGTCACAATGTGGGGACACTGCCCCGCTTACCCAGCATGGACCCCCTAAATGCTGCTCACCCAGCCCAAGCACAGCATGTGGTCAGTGGTGGGACCTGGGTATTCCCAGGGGAGCCACGCATCCCACCTAAACTGGGGGCAGGTAAGGAGCTTCTCGAGGCATCGCCCCCTCTTCTCAGGTCCTCCTGTCTCATGACTACAGAGGGGGCCTGAATAGGTTTTTGGAAGGGGTGAAAGCTGAATGTAGCCTTTTTCGGTGACTAAAATAGCAGAAAATGAATCCCATCCTGCAAGGAGATGTTTGTGGGTGTTGCACACACAGAGGATGATGCAGGATTTTGGTTTCAATCATGAGGGTCAAGGAAGTCATCTCAGTGAGCTGAGCTGAGACTATATTTAATTTCTGCCTGTTCCTCTCAGTAAAACTAGCTACTGCTTGGCAATGAGACCACTACTTCGCATTGCACCTAAGCTATTTTTTAGGATACCTAGAACTTGCTGTGGGCATCCAGTGTGCTTTTCAGCTCAGACTTTCTTGCTAATTATGCAAGGAGCTTACCTGGGCTGTAGAACACCAATAAGCCATGAAGAGAAAGTGGCAGAAGTGTGCATGAATAACACATCGATAATTTGCTTTGTAGCTGAGCATATACAGTAGTTGACAGGAACATTAAACCAACAATTTGAAATTAATTGTACACTGTCTCCTGCAATGGAAAGGTTTGACATGTCCGATTATTTGATTTACCTCTACCCAGCCTTTTTCCAGATGTCATGTAAAACATGCTCCACAGGGTCTCCCATTCTGCTGACACCTAAATACCCAGCTCCTGGAATTCACCTTTAAAGGCTCAATCACACGATTTTATGATTCTGTTGCATGTCATTATTCTTCACTTAAACCCAGAACTTCTGACTGTAAAACAAAAAGGCTTCTCTCTTTTGCAAAGAATAAAAGTCAGCCTCAGCTAAATAATTCTCAATTCTCAATAATAATTCTCAAATTCTCCTAATCTCCTTTATACAAAGGAGAAAGGACTGAATAAAGACTGAGTCCCACATGTAGGATTATTTGTGACGTTTGAATGCAATGCAATTAGTGCTTCATTAAGGCAGCTTCTTATCTGTCTGGCTTTGACAGCACAAAGTAACATTAAAATTCTGAGAGAAGCAACTCTGCAGAATTCAACAGTTTCATAATTCCTGCTATTTCACCGAGCTTTCATCCCTTCTTTTTTCTAGCTTTTCAACTTCATAGCTAAGACACTGGGCAGCAGGTGAAATCATCACAGGGACTGAGGAAGCAGCTATCCCAGTAAGAGATTTCCAAAGTATGCATTTAGATAAGTTTCCTAATTAGAGTAAAAATGTTTTCATGCTGAGGGTGATGAGGCTCTGGCACAGGTTTCCCAGAGAAGCTGTGGCTGCCCCTGGATCCCTGGAAGTGTCCAAGGCCAGGTTGGATGGGGCTGGGAGCAACCTGGGATCATGGAAGGTTTCCCTGCCCATGGCAGGGGGCGGAATGGGATGAACTTTAAGGTCCCCTCCAACCCAAACCATTCTGCGATTCTATGATTTTGTTCCCTGGTTTTTCAGAAACACGGAGCAGTGTAATGGTAGCTTGATGTGGAAGAACATGAGATTCAGCATTAGGTCAGCAGAAAAGATCCACACTCTATGTCCCTCCCTCCCAGCAGTGGTGCAATCAGAAAGCATTGTTCAGCTTTGGAGAACATTCACAATGCCTTTTTGGGCACGGTAATGACCAATAATGTTCACTTGGTTGCAAAATATCACTAATCAAATTTTGTTCCCTCAAGAGGTTTAGGTACCAGCATTTAAAACTTATTGCTACTTGTGATGCAGTTTGAATTTTCAGCACCAAGTTCATTACTTTGCTGAGATTCTGAATGAAATTTTAGTGTATTTTATGTAGACAGAAAAAAATATGACTGCTTGCCTGCTTGCAAATTGAATCTTTTGGCTGTGTACAGAATCATTGATAATTCATGCATTTTAATTGGTATTTATGCATTTCTATATCTGGTGAACTAAAAGCAGTATAAATTATGGCTAGCAACAGTTTACCAAAAGACCAAAGAGAATTAAAAAGATCATTTATTGTTAGTTTAATAGAACAAGAAAACTGAGAATATCATGTAGATAAATGGAGCAACAAATGGTTAATTACGGGGTTGATGGCTTAATCTAGCTTCTCATTTCACTGTGCTAGTTAGCACTAACTGTGAACCATCTGTCTGAGAGTTTAGCACTACCCCCACAAGTATTTCATTATGCAGTCTTAATATGCACTTTTGACAGAAATGGAAATGGGCTCCGATCAGTTTTCATGTCACACCAGGCTACGTAAGTTTTTAAGGCTGGAATACAAATCAGAGAACACAAATCCTTCCTCCCGTCTTCCAGAACGCTTCTGTAGCCACCCTCTGCCTGGGAATGCAAATGCTGTGTTTACCTTTGCAGGGAAGGTGGGAAAGAAAACCAATAAATACAATTCTCCGCGAAACACAGCAGTTTGAAAATCCTCTGTGATCTGTTTATCTAAGAAAAATAGAGACTACGGGCATAATTTTCATGAACTTCTAAAATATTAGAATAGTAAAAGAACGGTTTGGGTTGGAAGCAACCTCAAGGACCTTCCAGTTCCACCCCCTGCCATGGGCAGGGACACCTTCCACCATCCCAGGTTGCTCCAAGCCCCAGTGTCCAACCTGGCCTTGGGCACTTCCAGAGAGCCAGGGGCAGCCACAGCTGCTTCGGGCACCCTGTGCCAGGGCCTCCCCACCCTCACAGATGAGAGTTTCTTTCTACTATCTAATCTAAATCTCTTCTCTTTTAGTGCAAAACCGTTGCCCCTCATTCTACTATCTGCCATGTAAAAAGTTCACTATCTGCCCATGTAAAAAGTTGCTCTCCCTCACTTTTACAAGCCCTCTTTTAAGTCTGTTCTCAAGACCTGTTCTTGTGTGCATAGTCCACCTGTGGCTTCTGTAGAGGTGGAAGGTGGCTATGAGCCTACTGGATGGGTCCAAATGAGAGTCCTCTTTGCCCACTTCCCTGGGAAATCTTTGCTTTTGGTAGGACAGTCCAGCAGGCTGAGGGTTTGGAATGTCTGGACAGAATAGCGAACAGGAAGGTGGGAAGGCACACCTAAAGATTCAGCCATCCCTTGCCTTTGTGCTGCTGCTGATTCATGACTGCAAGACCTGGAATGTCTCTGGATGAATAAGCTTTATTTGATTTCATTTTATATGAATACGATATATAAAACTCAGGGGAAAGCACGTGAGAAATTACAAAGGGAGTTTGACCAAGATGTCTGAATCAAATCAGAGAACAGATTGAGATATTCCTCAGGCACAGAGAGACAAACTGTGCATTGGTGGCATCTATTCTAAAGATATGTGCTGGAGGTCTAATCCTTTGAGAAGCTGCACCAAGCATCATCATAGAATGTTAAGGGTTGGAAGGAACCTTAAAATTCATCCAGTGCCACCCCCTGCCATGGGCAGGGACACCTTCCACTATCCCAGGATGCTCCAAGGCCCATCCAACCTGGCTTTGGACACTGCCAGGGATCCAGGGGCAACCACAGCTTCTCTGGGCACCCTGTGCCAGGGCCTCCCCCCCCCTACAGTAAAGAAGTTCTTCCTAATATCCAGCCTGAATTCCCCCTCTTTCAGTTCCCCTCCTTCACCAGCTGCTGAGAAAAAAATTAGAAGTAGAAAAGGTTGAAGCAAAAATGGTACTGCAGCCCAGAAATTCTTCTGAAAGCAAAGAGAAGTTCACCACTTCACTGAAAACCAGTGGCTGTGTAGGGTCAATGTTTAGAAACACATTATCTCTTGGAAGAATACTGCTGTAAACTAGTCAAAAAGGATAAAGGACCTAATAAAAAATCATGCAGTGTTCCCTCTGACCATGGTTAAGCTACTGGGTCTTAAACTGTTCTCATAAAAAGGTCAAGATACAGAAATCCAGCAGTATATCGACTCCAGGAAAAGCATGGCAAAGGAAAATGGCAGAGATGTGTCTCTCCATTAATGACATCTGATGGTTGCAATCAGCACATCGTTCCCCCTCTCTCTTAGAAATAGAACTATATGGACCCACAACAAGAAAACTACTTTTGGCTGCCCAAATAGAAGTGATCCTTACAAGGAGCTGGTGGTTTGTCAGCAAAGACAAAGGCAAGCACCGTACTTCTGTGCAAGGTAGGACATCAGGGGAAAGTGCCATCGATTTGTATGCTCCACTCAAAATGCAAGATAAAAATGACACCTTACTTGTATGGACAAGAAAAGAAATAAGTCTGTGTGCTAGAGTAGAAGGAAAGGGGAGGGATGGGATGATCCAGATGAATGGGTGGATTATTTGGAAATGTCCCACCCGGCTCAGCGTGTCTCTGTCTGGCAGACAAACATCCACCCTCCCATGGATTCAGGTTCCCACATGGCAGAGATCTGCAGAGGCTGAGGGTACATCCCAGGGGCCAGAAAATACTGCAGGTGCCCTGGTGACAAACCAAGGCTCTTGCAGAGGAGAGTGAGATCTAACAGCAGAATCTGTGGTGAAACCATAGAGTCATTTATGTTGGAAAAGATGTCCAATATGATTACGTCCACCCATTAACCCAACACCACAGTGATCACTGTTAAACCATAGCCCACAAATGTGCCACACCCACAAGCCTTTTGAACACATCCAGACATGGTGATTCCACCACAAGAAAAGCTTTAAAACACAGCTTTTCCCTCTGCTCTCTTCTGCAGGGAAAAAACCATGAGAAACCGAACAGAAAAAATGTAGGAAATTAATAAAAACGAGTCACTTGGTGCCTTTCTCCTCTTTGCCAGGGTCTGAGAGGCTCCAGGACATGCAGGCTGTGAGAGAAGCACGATGCCAAGTGCGTTACCCTTTCCAGGAACCAGTGTGGGCGCGTCCCCTTCCCATCCGTCCGGATCCTCATCTTCCTGAGGGGCGCGATGTCGGCGATCTCCATGATGAAGCTGTCCTCCTGGCCCCGCTCAAACCTGCAGGGATCGGAAGACCAAGGATGTTTTCCTGCTGCTTTGCAGCCTCTCTGCATCTCCATCCCGTGCTGCAGCCCAGGCCATGCCAACAGCCTCGAATCAAAAGTTTATGAGTGCTCTTTATTGGACTTGAGCTTTCCTGCGCTGCGATCACCAGCCATCCTGCTGTTGGCAAGACACCTCAGCACAGATGTGACAGGGATTCCTCCTTCCCTGGAAAACACAGCCCACCTGGAGCCGCTGCAGGCAGCCTGCAGCATACATTACCGTTCTGCTTGTAACCAGAACAATAGCGACTCACAGTCAGGCTTCTGCACATCGCCTCCCTCCTGGCAGCTGCCCACTTGCCTGTCCTTGGCCCGTTCCAGCTAGAAGGCAAAATAATTTTGCCTCACCTGCTTTCCCTGAGGTGCAGCACAAAACTCTGTGCTTGCTGTGGAGAGAGGCAGTTGCTGCAGCTCAGCTAAATGCAGCACCCAACGCCCAAGTTTAGTAGGCACAGACAAACTGTGTTAGAATGCAGCCAAAACTGACCCGGTGAAATCGGGAGAGTTGGATCTGCAAACTGTCTCTGCTTCTGGAAAGGGCCAGGGTGAGTTTGTGTAACCTTGCATGAAAGACCTTCCCTGGTGTGTGGCTGCTGTGTACAGGCACAGGGATGTGCAGGAACTGCTCACCCATAGCAATCAGCAGGAAGCAGGAGAAGGGAAAAAACAGCTAACATGTGCTTCCCAAAGAAGATTACATTGGCTAGGACTGCACCTTCCCTCCCTCTTGGCATCACTGGTGCTAGTAGGACAGCCTTGCTTCATTGAAAATGCTGCCTCAGGCTCAATATTGCTCCGTTCTAAACAAGTGTATCCTCCAGTTTGCCCCCCAAGTACCTGGAGACCTGCTGTGGTCTTGGAGCTGGAAATCTGACCCTTGCTAGAGAGAATGGGCAGCCAGATCCAAGGGGTCTACCAAGCACATGGTGACCACTCTGCTGCTGAGGTTTCTCCTTCATGCAAACTCCTCCTTTTGGGGGAGTTACCGGAGTGTGCTGAGACGTTTGGGAAGAGCCCTGCAAGGTGTGGGCACTGCCATAACACAAACAATCCATAATGATGATATCTCATTCTTGGCAATGCACACAGACTCCCATAGCTGTGCAGTGCCAGAATGGGGAGAAAAAAAACCCATTTTTTTTACTAACCTCTGTTCAGATTACCCCCTGCAGGATGAATGTGATTATAGTCACACCATTATCTGAGCATGCATAGCTGCAGATGTTAGCAATAGGGGTTGGCTCGAGCCTCTCAGTTTTCATCCAGGCATTGCTTCCTCTGCACTCCCAGAGGCATTTGGACAGGGCATTTTGGTCCCAGCCCATTTCTAGTTATTAAAGGTTATGTTTGCTCTTTGAAAAACTACTTTTTCTTCTTATTTGTCTTTCTGTGGTACCAGATACTGAGGCAGCCTGTCTCACGGTGAGAAATAGAATGTACTTTTGTCCCTGGACCAGATTGATTTCCACATCTATTTAAGAAAAAGGTGCGACCCTTCCAGTCTGAATTATCCTGTGATCCTATGATCAGTTTTTATCACAATCACTATTACCTACAAAGCTTCATAGAAATCTCTCACTCTGAGGCTTTCCAGGCTGAGCAACTCTAAGCTAAAATGTCTGCTAGCAAAATAAAACATTATTTATCTTCAGCAAATGCCTTGTTTGAAGTTTGTAATGCTGATACTCACCTGCTGCTTCCAAGAGGGAAGTACTAGAGGGAAGTGACTGCCGAAGTGACAAACTGGGTGACCCAAAAGCTCTTTGCTACCCCTAATTTATATGAAGATGAACATAAAGCTGAAAAAAATTGAGAAGGGAAGAAGTAGCCAGACAAGCTGACTGCTGCTATTCCCTTTTCAGGACACTGAACCATTTATCTAGAGGATTTCATTAAGCTTTCCTACCCATGCCTGCCCTTATAAATATTTCCGTTGCCCAGGGGTCTCGGCAATAACAGTAATGTAGCGAAAATTGCCTTAAATCTGCGGCAGGTTGGACAGACGGTACTTTGTAATGCACTAAGCTGCTGTGAGTGAATTGGCACTGGATGGCCCCAGTAAAGACGAAGTGCCTTTTACCATTTGGTTGCAGCAGCTCTCACCCATCCCTGCACTGCTGGTGCAAAGGCTGGAGAGATTTCCACATGGAAAAGAGCCAGGAAAGCCTGTGCCGTTAACAGCTGGATGAAGACCGGTGGCAGTGGTGTGGAAACGGACAGGATGTGAGTTTGGGGACACGAATGTCCTCTGCAGAGGGTGCTAATGAGATGACAAGAGTTCTGTACAGCTGGAGGTGCAATACAGAGCACCTCCAGCTAGCGGAGATGCGCCAGTAGGATAGCACAGCATCCTGGGGATATTAACATGATAAGAGTTGTGCCTTACACTTCCTTTTCTTTACACAGCCCCAGTGATTTTTCAACACCTTTCACATACCCTGTGCTGTCAGATGACAACCCAAGCAACTAATAACACAGAGATTTTCTATTTTCCTGTATTGCATTTTCATACTCTTATATCAGAGATTGCCCATCCCACCCATGTAGACAAATGGGATGTGCTTTTAGAGGCCACAAAGTTTAGGGGTATGGCTTGCCCCTGATGCAGCAAGACTACAACCCTGCTCCTGAGGGGCTGGAGATGTCTTGATCCCCTTCAGAGGTTTTTGATTGACGCACCAGATGAAATCTGCTTCATTTCTGAATACAAACAGCAGCGGTCCGTTTTCCCACCCACTAGAACTGACTGTTAATTAAAATTAAATTAGTGGAAAATTAAATTATGGTTAAATCAGTGGAAGACAGACCAGTTTGGGCTTGTCCAGGGGGTGTCACTGATGGCCACACTCGCTGGGAACCCAGGGGCATTGCCCCACATGTTGGATGTCCCTCTGTGATGGGGAGCAGCCCCAAGAGCTGTGGTTTTCTGCATGACTCAGCTGTGCTTCTCACAGATATTTCAGTCAGCAGCACCTCTGCTGCATTTTTTCACAACAAACAAAGCTCGTGCTTGTTACTAACGAGACACATGAAGCTCTCAATCTTAGCTATGTTTGTCCAGACACCCACTCTGCTACAACAGCTTTAAGTAAAACATCCCCACAGCAAACACCTCTAGGCAAGGTGCACCCTATCCTCAGTTATCCAGCATCCCCTCAGCAAGCTGAGCTCAAACCGTTTGGCCAAAGGCTCCCACCCTTCTGATGCTCTGTAGATGCTTTGCTGAATAAGATCAGAGCTAGTCAATTAATTAAATTTAAGCATGATGTCACTAAAAGATGGTTCATTCTTGAGCATGCCAAAGCTTTCTGTACCAGGGAAGGTGCTAGGAAAGAACAAAAAAGCATCGGAAAGTGGATGAGTGGTGGCATGTGTGAGTTTTTTGGCTTGCAGGAGTGCTGGCATCAGACTAGGGTTACAATGTTTGTTAGCTCTTTCTGCTGAAGAAAACATGAGATTCCACCTTTTTAGTAAAATCAGGGCATGCAGTGCAGCATTCTGTGCCACCACCGATCCATTTCCCAGTACTCTCCTGGGCAATGTTCACAGTTCTTCTTGGAGACTATGCGGGACTTCACACTTTTGTTCAAGGTGCTTATCTGTAAAGCCACTGAGGAACAGGTTAAACAAAACTTGTACAAATGGCAAAGGGTCTTTTCCCTGGCTGTGCAGTGCTCTCCTTTCCTTTGCTTTGCTAAATATCTGACAGAAACACTTACAGGAGGCACAGGTCTGAATCTATCAAGTCAGTGGGAGTAAATGTTTGTGTTTCAGTGGGAGCATGATCAAAGCCCTGAGTGCTTCTTGACTTGACACTAAGATCTGTCACCACCCCACTTCCAACCAACAAGAATGGCAGCTACTGTACCTGTCTCCATTTTTTTCCAGCAGCATCTCCTCAGTGTTCCCATTGGATCCAAAGACAGTCATGAAAATACTGGCGTCGGTACCGCCACTTTCGATGTCTCCCGTCACAACCGTGACTTCGTAGAGGATCTGGTGAGGATTGGAGACAATCAGAAGGCCTCATTTAAACAGCTGTC
Source organism: Melanocharis versteri (assembly GCA_013397845.1). Lineage (NCBI taxonomy): Eukaryota > Metazoa > Chordata > Aves > Passeriformes > Melanocharitidae > Melanocharis > Melanocharis versteri. The sequence goes on along the minus strand of VZTG01008549.1, from coordinate 149,626 downwards.
CTTAACCCACGCTAAACAGGGCAACAGGCTTTCCTGGAGATCTATTTCCTTGCCAGAAAAGGTTGCAGCACAGCTTCTCGGTTCCTCTCCCCACCATTGTTTTCCAAGGCAAAGTTAGAGATCAAAACTTATTACAGGACTTTCCATCTATGGCCTTTGCTACAGATTTGCTCAGCCTTGAAAGAGACACATTGATTGTGACAACATCCAAATCACAGAACCATTGGATGGATTGGGTTGGAAGGGACGTTTAAAGCTGATCCCATTCCATGCCCTGCCATGGGCAGGGACACCTTCCACTATCCCAGGTTGATCCAAGCCTTGTGGAACCTGGCCTTGGACACTGCCAGGGATGGGGCAGCCACAGCTTCTCTGAGAAAACTGTGCCAGGGCCTCACCACCCTCAGTGGAAAAAAATTCTTCCTTCTGTCTAATCCAAGTCAACCTCCCCTCAGTTTAAACCCATTGTCCCTTGTCCTACTGCAACACCAGTGATGAAGATCTCTTAAGCTGCTTCTTCTCAGGAGTCACAACCATCACATCAATAGCTGGGTCCCCAACTCTCTGCTAGGAGTGTCTCTGCCTGGTCACCTCCAGCACTCCAGCCCTGTACTGCACCAAACTGTTGCTAATTAAAAAAAAAAATAGTCTCCCAGAAAAACAATTATTACTTTTTCTTGGTTGCAAAATGTTTCCCCCAAAAGTGCGGTGTTCATCCGGGCAATGATTATTCCAATATCACTAATAGTCTGGAGGTTTATGCATCAGAACACGCCCTGTGGTACAAAAATTCAGCTATCCTGCTCTCCAAGGGGATGCTCACTGCTGCATCAGGTGCAGACTCCTCCCAGATCTTGTGTGCACTGAAGTCGTGCCAGTTTGCCCATCTTTGAAAAGATGGGATTTTTTATAATTTTCACTTTACTAGCCTGATTTTGTTATTTTCTCCTGACATGGGAACAATAAGACTCAGAATAAATATGTCATAAATGTGCAAGTCCCAGTGGCCGTTAGGGGTTTTAAGACTCCTAGACCACTTAGATGCTTTCAAGATCATTGCTATGGTACCAAGATTTCTTTAAGATGTGGAAGAATATCAAGAAAGAACTCCCAAAAAACATATTTCAAATAGTGCACGGCTAGGCTAGTTTTATTGGCCTGAATTTTGCATGTCACATAAATAAACAGTGCAAAGGAATAACATAATATAAAAAATTATTTTTCACATTTGTTTGAAACTGAATAACCTGTTGATCACACATTCATCCACATGTATTTTAAATCTTAGCAATTCATCCTATTTTTTATACGAAGGAGAAGAAAAACTCTTTTACCAATGCATTGCAGGCTTTTAATGGCTGTGGTGGACACTGAGTAATTTCTCTAAGTATGGGAAGGCAAATACTCAATTTAAAGCAAAAAGAGGCAATATCAAGCCAAGAAGAAAATTATGTTGAAATGAGCACATACGGCTGTAAAAAGCCAAGCAGAAAAAAAAAATAGAAAAGTATTAATCTTCCCAATGATGCTAAATATATCTGTTGTCTTTCAACTCTAAAAAGCCTGTAAGACTCAGTTTCTAACTACAGCTATCTACGAGGGAGCAGTCCCAAATTCCCTCAACTAGGAGACTGATCAGAAAGTCAAATGCTCATTTCTGGTTTCACGTCCCAAACATCTCCCCAGATTTCCTTCAAATCTCCCATCAAGTTTCTGGCCTAACATCATAGGAAAAAAATTATAGTTAGATGTGTCTATTTTTGGCATGCTTATGAAAATAAATATTCAGGATAGTGCTTTTACAGGAAGACTGAAAGTAAGTCTTCATTAACATCCACTTCAATCTATGGGCAAGCCATCAGCCCACCAATAGGAGCTTGGAAACCTCATCCAGGAGGTTAGACGACAGATGGGACATTTTTATGAGATTGGTTTTAACCTTGGTATTAAGTCTGAGGAAGGTTTTTAGTCTGTCTCAGGTCAATTCCACCACTGAAATCTGCATTGATTTGGTGAATCCTTCACAAATGCTAAAAATGTTATCAAGTTTTTGCGTGTCTGGGGAACAAGAAAGATTTCAGGAGAATATCTTTAGCTTGGGCACCAAGAGCAGCATAAAGAAAAAATAATGTACTATGGAAGTGTAACCTGACTGTAAACAGAAGCACATCTATAGAGATTTTAAATTGCCACACAGGTATTTAAACAGTGTTATTGTCACACCCATGCAGATTGTTATTTCTGCTAGAAATCTTACATCCAGAATCTGCATGGCTCGGCTTTCCAATTTGTACTTGTTTGAAATATGGCATAGCAGATATTACTTCAAAATTCATATATTTGAATGAAAAGACTATAGAGTTTTATTAATCACTGATTCAACTTTAGTCAGTTATTCTCACTGAAGATCAGGCTTACAAATGTTTTCCTATTTCAACAACTCCCAGTAATTATTAGTTTCCCTATCCCCTATTAGAAAATTTTGTATGTAGCCACATCATGGAGAGATTAAAATATTAAGATATTTCCACTGCTCTAATCTGATGAGTTAGAAGTATTCCTTCACCTTGAAGCTGCTCCCACTCTGCAGGTACCAGGGGATTCAGTGGGTGACAAGATGAGGACAGGCTGCTGAACTGTGTCCCACCTGCTCTGCCCTCCCCTTTATGCCACATAGAGGCTGCATCCAGACAGCCTCACTAAACAGTGCTCTGAACAGCCGTGATTCTCAACCACGCCTAAAGATCTTGCTAATAAAATAACATAGGAAAGGAAAGCAAAGAGAAGGCTCAAGCCACTGGCAAAAGTCAAAGTAGGAGAGCTGCTGACACATGAGCTGTGTGAGCAGAGGTCCCTGCAGCAGCTAAAGGCACAAAGTGAGCCTGGTGCCTACCTTGACGCCAACGTTAACGCATTCTGCATCCAGGATGTTGAGGATTCGAGAAGTGAGCCCGTCCCCCTTGTCTCTGGCCAGCCAGCACTTGCAGACAAAGTTGTACATGACGCCTTTGGTGGGCACGACGATGGTGAGCTCTTCCATCAGCCAGCAGCTCTCAGGGGTAGCACCGTCGTGCCCCACCTGTGAGGGCCAGAGAGAAAACACCTGCTGGGCAAAGGGGATTTCTCTGGACGAGGGTGATTCACCCAGCAATGAAGGACTCAGAGTCTGCGTACACCATCACAGCAAATCATTCCACAAGGGAATGGAGGGAACTCTGGAATAGTACCATTGCCATGGGCAAGGGAGATCAGGTCATCAGCTGCTGTGCATGAGGGAAGGCCAGTCTCAAAAAAAAGCAAGGTAGACTGGACTGACCTACATGAAAACATGTCCAGTCTCTCGTCACTCTGCTCCTGCTCTGTTGACCTCTATATGCTCATTTGCATTTGGCAGCAGACGCATTTCTCCACCTTTATAAGCCTTTCCACTTCTGTCACTACGCTTGGAAGTGATTATTCAAAGCTTTTTAGCCAAGAGGAAAGATGCAGCTCAGCAAACACCCACATGTATTATTACAAGCACTTCCCTCACAAATCCACATATAAGTGAACTAAATGTATGAGGCTGTTTCTCTGCTTCCCATCTCCTTAGACTGCAAAAGCTCTGCCTTTGTACAGGAGACAACAGATGGAGCTTACATCTGTAGCTGCTGATTTTCAAGGACCACCTCCTCCAGCCTCAGGAATGATCTGTCCTGGAGACCAGGAAGTCACACAAGAGTGGCCACAAGACTGCATGAATGAACGAGGAGCTTCTGAAAAAATTTAAGTGGAAAAAGGAAGAATACTAGAGGTGGCAGCAGGGGCAGAGGTCCTACAGAAACACAGAGACATTGCACAAGTGTGCAGGGATGAGTTTATAAAAGCCAGAAACCACTTGGAACTGAATCTGTCAAGAGCCAGTGTTCCTGCAGGTATATCAGCAGCAGAACAATGTTGACAGTGCAAATTTCTCCAAGAACCTACATGTCTTCTCTTAAAGAAGTTGGACAATTCAACCTGGGGCAGACCTGGAAGCAAAATTATGTATCCAGGTTGATGTATGAACCTTGGTCAGACAGTCATTCCAATGTGCTTCCTGTCGATAAAAGACCTACCTGCACTTCATTATTTTCAGAGAAAGTGTTGTTTGTGTCATTTCTAGGAAAATGAGGTCCTCAGTTCTCACTAGTTTTTTGTTTTTGAATTATTAGGATATTTAGGGAGGCTCAGAAAGCAGTTTTTAATAACAGATTCATCTAGGGTGATATATCTGTGGTATCTATTTTTTTCCCAAAAAACAAGTGATCTTTTCTGTCTGATGGTCTCAGCCATCACTGCTATTAGGAGTATTATTGCTGTACTAATGTCTGTGCAGCTGCAGAAAATTAGAGTTAACCACTAGGGAAATTCAAGTCTACAATGGATGCATTAATCCTCCAATTCTTGGGGTGTGAGGTGAATGGGAATATAACTCTTGCCTTCCCATTCCCTCTCTGCCAGCTTGGCTGAGCGTCTCCAAGCCCAGAGTCAGAGTCTTTGTGCAGCTCTGTTGCAGGATGGCCTGGATGAGGCGGTGGGGAAAGTTTAGGGCCATGGCTCTGCAGTGAAGCAGGGACAGAGCAGCTGGAGGGAAAATCCTAATGAGCCCAATAAAATTTGCTGGTCTTTTTGGGTTCACTGCACACCCCCACCTGCTCTCATCATAGAATCATAGAACAGTTTGGTCTGGAAACTACTTTAAAGCCCATCTCATTGTAACCCCCCTGCCATGGGCAGGGACACCTTCTACTATCCCAGGTTGCTCCAAGCCCCATCCAACCTGGCCTTGGACACTTCCAGGGATGGGGCATCCATGGCTTCCCTGGGCAAAGTATCATTCCAAGACATTGCTAGGTGCCACATTTTCACAGCAAATTTTAACTTTTTTGATATCAGTGACAGCCAGGAGGAAAGAGCCTGTGCATCCAGCTGCCTTGGAGAACCTGTGCATGAGCAGATTTCCAAGGACCTCAAGAACAATGTAGATTCTGGGACAAATTGAATCGGTGTCAGCCAGGTCTTCCCTATGGCTGGACTTCAGGAGCAGACCACCAGGATCTGACTTTCAATTCCAGGGAAATCTTTAGACAGACCATGCCAATACAGTGAATAATGCCAAGCCTTGTCCGCACCAGCAGCGTAGCCTGGATGTGCATATCAGTATCACAGCAAGTGGTTTGGGCTGAGATGTTTGAACTAAATTAGAATGTCAGAATTTCAAAGGCAGGTAGATCCTTCCTTGGGCTGTTTGAAAACCTTTGTAACTTGTTCCTACTGTCCTCGAGGGACTGCACATCACTGAGACTGAGATTCACAATTTATACTGAGCAGCTCAGGATCACATACAAACTGAACAAGCAGCAGAGGGAAAATCTGAGAGAATTTTTGTGGAAAGAAGGTTCAGAGAATACTAGAGAGACCTGAGGGTCGGGTCCCTAATCACTGAGGGACTGGACTTGCATTTGCAACATTTGTGTGTCCTTGATTTTCTTCTGTGTTCATGATGGAGAAAGGCTCTGAGCCAGAAGAGGTTTATAAAAACAAACCAATGCAGGACTCTCCTAGACATACCTGTGTCTCTCTGCAGCAACAACAGTCTGGGAACAGAGATACCTTCATTCATTAGGAGAAGAAATATTAAAAATTATTTTGAAAACACAGTATAAAGTGTCTACGCCTAATAACTTCAGTTATTTATTTTCATGTCAGCATGTCTATTAAAGTACACCAGTAGTAAATATTATATCTATAGGCTTACATGACAGGAATAAATGGGGCCCTTTCAAATTACTTCATGTTCCACTGTTTCTGCCTTCAGTGGAGTGCATCTGTAGCAGGAGCATAATGCCTAACTAGAAGTAGCATCATGCTGCAAATCTCACAGTCCTGCTAAATGGTACAGTCTGCTTCCCGGGTTATACAGAGTGCTCCTGGAAACTTAATCCTCATACTACACTATTTTCACATGGTAACTCATATTCAGAACTTTTCACCTTCTGCACAAACAGACAAATGCCGAATCCAAGAACGAACTGTTCCTCACTTTTCCCCAAGTAGATAACTAGCAATTTTCTGCAATGTCCCCGAACACTGCAATTTTCTAGAAGGAAAATGCAGACTGATGCCATGGCAACCACAGCAGACTAGCACATCGGTGTCATTGCTGGGACACGGGTCCAAAGGAAGGGACCTTCCAGGCTGAGGCCACTGCATGAAGGAAGGCAGAAGGCCGGGAGCAGGTGGCTCCTTCAGCTGCGAGCCGGGGAGTTACAAACCAGAAGGGAAAAGTGAGCCAGGGGTGAGGCAGCAGACTGGGTGAGATCACTGAGTACAGGGGTGAAAGAGTGCAGAAGAACATCACTAGCCTGAAAGATACACGTTATTTCTTTTTCTAGCTCTCTGCATTTGATTTGCAATGTTTTATCTGCTTTCCTGTTTGTAATGCTTTTCAATTAATTTTTGCCTTGCTTCTGCCTATTTCAAAGTGTCTTCTCCTATTTTCTTCTATTTTCTACCCATTCCCTACCCTATTCACTGTTTCTTTTCCAGCATCGCTTTCTATTTCTTCCTTCAGGCTGCTCTTCCTGCCTTTCTGGCCCTGAGGGATGATACTGTCATTTTCCTCCCTCTCTGTCCCACTCCATGGCTGTTCCCATGTGTGCACAGTCCGGAAGAGAAGGACTGATACACTTGCTTCACTATAAAAGTTTGACCTCGAGATGGGCTAGACAGAAAGTGCCACTAATACACATAATAACCAGGCACTTGGAGTGCATTAAGAAAAAGGCTTGATAATAAACTCAAATCTGATACGGAGATTTTTCAAGATGTCAGAATTCATGGCTTGAGTGAAAGGTAGTGCGAGTAACAGTCTCTGAGCTGCAACAGCAGGATATACAGATGCAAAGATTTTCTTATTAGTTAGGATTTCTCTCTCTTTCTTGTCTCTTTCCAATTATGCAGGCACACACATCAACAGGTAGGTTTACTTCCACAGAGGGATGGGGGTAAAAATAAAATTAAACAGGCTCCTGGAGTCCTCAGGTGTTGTGGGCTTTAGTACTTGTGGGACTGGAGCAAGCTTCCAGGAGGTGGAACTGCCATATGAAACAAGAATGATGTACAAAAACACTCTGGAATATTCATGTGAAGTTTAAGCCCAGTGATGGAAAGTCTATGCAAATTGTGTCTCCCTGAGCCATAACAGAAAAAATGGTTCCTGTACTGAAATCTATTTGTGCACATTACTTACAAATTATGATTAATTTTCTTCTCTAAGCCTGTGTCCTCCAAGCTGTGAAAACAATTTTCATGTTTAGCTAGGAAATTATACAAGATGGGTTTCTCACAATTTATGAAACCTATTTGGAAGTAGTGAAAAAAAATCAACTAGGAAAAAGACCAATGAAGAATTGCATCCTGGGAAGCTTCACTGCATCTGGCAATAAAAGGGATTGAGTAAGAAAAAGCAGTACCAGAGACGGGACAAAACTGGGACATGTTATAACTTCTTTACAATTCACAATTATCTTCCGCCTCGCGAGGATCCTGGTTTTATGCAAAGCAAAGTGTACTTATTTACAGGTTCAGACACATGCGAAATCTCATCAACAGAGTCCTGTTTACATTCCTTTTAGGCCCAAGAGCCTTTCCTTCACTGCTAAGAATAACAGAACCGCGTGCTTTCTTTGGCCACGTATTTCATACGCCTCCAGCACTCGCGCTGCGTTCACAACATACCTCCACTTTTTTGATCTCCCCGACATCTAGGCCCCAAACTGAGAATTTCTCCACAGAGCCATCTGCAAATTCATCCTTTCCTTCTGCGAGATCCAGCCACAGCCTCTCGGTCTGCACTTTCTGCGGGCCCATGATGATGATGAACACACGGCTGTCGGTGCTGGAGTCGTACTCCGTGCCTGTCGTGACGGTGATGTGGTACGGGATCACTGCGGCAGAGAGAGGTTTGTTCACCAGAAAACCCACACACATATGCCCTTGTACGAGACTTGAGAAAACCAGGGGCTCATCCCATCAGAGGGAGCAGCTGTGCATGCCGAATAGGTTCACATCCCATTGAATTCATTTGGAGGAGTGATAACATCATGCTTTGTTGGGCTACAAGTGCGCTTTGGAGACTACTTTCCCGTGGAGCGCTTGGGAGTGAATTCTGCAAGGGTTAATTTCCCCAGACAGCCCTAGTGGCTGCAAGGAGGTTGTAAGTGCAGATTTCTCCCTAAGGCACGACAGAACAGCAAAAGGCTTGAATCCTTATTGACACCAAGAGACCTTCCTGAAGATGAGTCTGAGCACCTAAATCTTAAACAGGCTATTAGGCCAAAGTGATCTTACACTCCCCGTTCAATAAAGACAAATAAATCTGTGCTGACTCCAAGGTAAGCCATCACCGACTGAATGTCCCAGAGCAACCACAAATGCTCTCCTTTGTGCCTCATTCAAGGATTGCTGTGATCTATGGGGCAGCTCAGGGTTTCAGCATCCCTGTACAAATCCAGACAGAAGAGAACAATCCTTGCATTAACGGTAAGTCACTCAATAATTCTATGTGTTGCATAATGATTTTGGTTGGGGGGAAAAACCTTCAGGGTGAGGCTTGGTAAAAGAGGAGGTGGTTTTTCTGTGGTTTTCAGAAATTTCAGTTCAGCTGTTAAAAGGGAGGAAGTGCCAGACTGCTTTTCAAGGGCTTTCCAAAAGCTCATTTGGGTAAGCCGAGCAGGCGGTGCAGAATTAGTCGCTGAATACTCGTTTGATTTCTCAGAACATTTGTGCAGGGCTGTTCAAACAGTTCTGACAAGAATCAGAGCTCTGAAACTTGCTTCGTCACAGGCTCGAAACAGCCTGGCTTCATCATCACTTTTCTGATTTAAAAAAAAATAAAGTTTATGAATTGACCAAAAAAATCTTGGCTGGTTTTCAAATTACGCAAGATTGACATCTAATTTTGCTTTATGATGACTAACAACATTTTTGAGGTGGGGGTTATACTAGAAATTCACATCAGACTCAGAATACTTGTGCAACATCAGGGAAGGCATGAATTCATGCTGATCAAATCTGTCCTTACCTCTGGACAGAGCAGAACCCAAAAAGATTTGTTCAGCCCCAATTTGAGGATTTTGTGTACCAATACAAAATGAGCTGATGATTAGGCAAGATTTATTCTCTCATTTGTAGTATAATTTACATTCCAGTGGGTGCATCAGCACAATGATACGCAATGCATTTAGCAGGAAAAGGATTTAGTTGTAGTCAAGGCAGATTTTATAAGAATATATTGAGGACATCTTGTTTAGGACATCTCCTAATTTAAATTTTAAATAAAGTATATTTTGAATAGGGACATTTTCTTTTTTACAGGTTTTGTCCTGTTCTCCTGTGACAGATTAAGTTCAGAGAACTACCAGTATTTCTAGCTGATCCTTAAGCCACAGTACTTGAAACACCTATAAAAAAGAAATGAGAACTTTGAGTAACTATTATTTCCCACTTTAAATAATGGATACAGGGATACAGAGTGGCTTACTATCAGAGAGCAGGAAATATCCTTTGCTGTTCTTTCCTCTGAAAACTGGAAAATGGATCCTTAAATTCGTTTATCTTCCCTCCCTTGTTGTCTCTCTCTTTATCTTGGACTCATATTTCCCTTTTTTCAAACATGGGAGAATGCATCAAGTGGCCCCAGCAGGACACTACAGGTCCTTCAACCCATCTCCCTTTGTGATTGAGTGCCAGCACAGGGTTCAGGCTGCTCGAGGCCACGTGTTTCCCTCTCAGCAGGGTGGGTTTCCTTAGGGATCCATCCATGCCATCTCCAGGGCTGCCTTCCAGCATGGGAGAAGGTTCCCGGTTCAGAACTAAGCATCATCCTGGCCAAGAGGACCTTCCCCTGAGCTGCATCCTCACATCCTCCACCTCCTGCCACTCAACAGCATTTGCCAGTTTGATCTCGGCAGAGCTGGGACTGGGCTGGGTGACAAAAGTCACTCCCTTTCCCAGCCAACTCCCAGTACCACTTCCTGAGTGAACCAGCTGAGCTGGCTTTTTATCCAGCTCAGAAGGTGGCTGCCTGGCTCACCCAGTCCATCTTATCTGACATTCCTTCAGGAAGCAGTTTCCTTAATGAGGCCATGTCGCTGAAAAGAGATAGTGCTGATGACAAGCTCCAGGACCCAGAGAAAAAAGACCACCCTGGCACAATGGGGATGATGGGAACTGTCCTAGCTCTGCTGGGGAAGGGTTCTCATGGGAAATGATGTTATTTTACCCATTATTTGTGAAACTACATGGAATGCCAACATGGCAGATGTTATCCATTGTCACAGCACAGAAGTAATATCAGAAGGAACATGGAAATCACTTATTTTTTATTTGAGCACAATGTGGGATTACAAAAGGAGGGCTGCCCCAAGACACACGGGTTGCAGACCAGGTTTAGCGATGTGCAGCGTTGCATCTGCTTCCCGAATGAAAGGTGTGGGATGTGCAACCCAGGTACCACACCACAACGAGCTACTGGGCGTCAGAGGAGCTGCAAACCACCCGTGTGAGCACCCTTGAACTCTCTGTGAGTCGCCCTGGAGAGCTATCTTAAACTCCTTAGGAAAATTACACCATTTTCACTTTGTTTACCACAGAAGTTTAAGATAAGTTTAATCATTTTGCACTTGCTGTGGATTAAGAGCACACAGACAGACAGTAACTGTGATGCAGCTGCTGCCCAGTTAGTCAGTACAACACAGTATTGTAATCACACATCTAAAATCTTAATCTAAAGCTAAAAGGCCCCATGTAGGATATCAAAGAACCATAGGGTCAATTTAGCTGATAAGTCAATGTCCTGGAACATAGAGATAGTCAAAAAAAGGGTGTATAAATCACAGAATCATAGAAAAGCATGGGTTGAAAGGGACCTTAAAGTTCATCTCATTCCAATGCCCTGCCATGGGCAGGGACACCTTCAACTAGGCCAACACGACAGCTGTTGTGATGCACACTGTGTGTGGTAAGGGAAGAAAACCTGAGATGTTCCAAAAATAAATCACATTTAAATTCAAGTTAAATAATATTTCATCCTGAAATAGCATCTCAGTTAAGTCAAAGAAACATTTTCGAAACACCGAATTTGCTGTGAACTTCATGACTTATTCCACTCTTGAGGTCAGAGAGCTGCAGCAAAAGCAACAAACACAGAAACACAAGCCCTGATCCAGCCTTTCCCAATGTAGTCACAGCACAAGGAAAGGTGAAATAATTTGCTGTTCTGCCCCTCCCTGCTCTTCAGCAGGATGAATGCAGCCTCTTAAGCACTGAAAGCCGAGAGCACATGGATGCATGCAATCAAAAACTCAGGCACGACCACTCACGTGAGCCTTCCTCTGCTGCCTTGACCAATTTGGATTTTTTGGGCTCCTTCAGGTTGGCATTGCTGTCCTGGCTGGACACGCTGAGAGAGGAGCCATCCAGGCTGTTCCGCTCGCCGTCGTAGCTCTGGTTGGGAGGCATGTTTGGGAGGGTAATGAGGCTGAGTGCTCGAGTGCTGTCAGCTGTTCCCATGTGCCTCCAAGAACAACATGAGAAGAAACCCCCGTAGCTCCCCAGGTACCTTTTTGGCCAGCACAGCTCGAATAAATGTGACTTGTATTGTACTGGTGATCATTCATTTACGTTATTGGTAACCTTGACAGGCCATTTTGGATGTGTTGTAATAACAGAAAGTATAATAGACCTAAGAGTTTTGTGAGTTGTGACCTTTTCTGTGCTACCTGCTGGAGCAATAGGAAATTCAGATCAATGGAGCAGTGCCAGAGCTCGTAGAATCATAGAAGGGACCCTAAAGTTCATCTCATTCCAGCCCCACATGGGCAGGGACACCTTCCACTACCCCAGGTTGCTCCAAGCCCTGTCCAACCTTGGACACTGCCAGGGATCCAGGGGCAGCCACAGCTCCTCTGGGCAACCTGTGCCATGGGTCTCACCACCCTCACAGGGAAGAATTTTTCCCTAATATCAGATCTAAACCTACTCCCTTTCAATCTGAACCCATTCCCCTCTTGTCCTGTCACTCCAGGCCCTTTTAAATTGTCTCCCTTCGTTTTTCTTGTCAGCTCTCTTCAAGTACTGGAAAGCCACAATTAGGTCACACTGAAGCCGCCTCTTCTCAGGCTAAACAATCTCAATTCTCTCAGCAGAGGTGCTCCATCCCTCTGATCACCCTGGTGCCTCCTCTGGACTGGCTGTAGCAGCTCCACGTCCCTGTGCAGTTGGAGCCCAGGGCTGGAGCAGCTCTGCAGGTGGGGTCTCACCTGAGCGGGGCAGAGGGGCAGAATCCCCCCTCCCCTGCTGCCCACGCTGGGGATCAGCCCAGGGCACGGGGGGCTCAGGGCTGGGGCAGCTCCAGCTCTCACCCCCAGCACCCCCAGCTCCTTCTCCCAGGGCTGCTCATTAGGTATGGGTCAAATATCATAAGAGGCAGAGTACTGCAAATCCGAGTGATGTGAAACACCAGTTGTGTTTGAAGAGTTACTGACAATGCATTTGGTGTCATTGTCCAATAAATGTGACGCTTTTGCCACACTGTCAAATAATTAAAAAAAAAAAAGGAGCGATTAGCTTTTCCTCGTTCTGAATTGATATAAGCAACGGGGTAAGCGTGTCCACAAGCATTCATGGCACTGTGTGCTGCAGTTTTACGAGGGAGCATATGGCAACACTCATCCATGGTGCAACTCCTCTTACATCCGCTCTGCTGCGTTCAGGATGAGTCTGGGCCAATTCCATTGATGATCATTTTAGTGGTAACTGTCAATTAGAGCGCCTCTGCATTTTGCAAAGTGGACTCCTTAAATAAAATGAACTTATAATCAGCTGCTTTATTATGTCTCACTGTATGGAAGTAAGAGAAGTCTATTAATCTTGTTTGCTAATTTTAATTAGAGCATGTACCTCGAATTCCAATTAGCTACAGTAGGCCGATAAGCAAGAGAGAGTGTGCAAGTAGAAAGGACATTTCACTAAAAAACGTTTGGTGCTTTGAGTGGCAGCAAAGAGACCTGGCTTTTTACGTCTGGCAGTGGTGGAATATGGATCTGAAAAGAAAAAACTATCCAGTCCAAGCGAGGATGAAGTCAAAGGACCCAATATTCTGGTTGGAGGACTTTGAAGAGCGGGACCCATTACTAACCTGCTTTGTGGGCAAAACAAGGACAGCAGCAGGGAAACATACTCTGCTGTGTATCAGCAAGGTAGGGAACTCTCATTTGAAGGGTTCCACTTACACTCCTTGATTTTTCTGTTGAAATTGCAAATTACAGAGCTAACAATAATGGGCTGAGTGGCCTTACTTTCAGCTCTCATCTGAAAATCAGAAATTCGCTTTGGACAAGCCAAAAGCCTTCTGAGTCCCTAATGAGCTGCCTTGGACTTCAACCAGATATTCAATAATTTTATTTTTATGAGTAGCAGTGGAATCTGCTTTGAGCCATAACTGTACCTGTTCATAAAGTGTACGCTCTATCTTTTTGTCCTCTTTCTTTTTAGAGAGCCAGCGCTCGCACAGGAAAACGAACGACTCCTCTGTGGTTTCATCCAGGATCTCCACTTTTTCCAGAAACCAGTCAGGACTGAACATACTATTGTCGTGACGAATCTTGATCTTGTATAAAATGCCAAGGTCCACAGCCTGTATTGTGAACGTGTCCTCCTGCAGGGTGTTCAAGAGCAGTTGATTCTGTTAACAAACTCTCAACAGATCATCTACTGGAAAAAAGCGAAAGAGGGAGACTACAGAATACATATGTTTAAATTCCATATTGCTGGACGATGTTCAGCTAAAAGCTTTGCAGAAGTCTATAGAGGCATATCAGTAAGCTAAAACTTCAGGGAAATGTTTTAAAGCCTGCTTCTGCTAGGAGAGGAGCTATAAAAAACACCACTTTTACAACCAGTTAGAATATTGAAATCCTGGGAGATTTTTAAGTTTAGATATACTTCCCTTTCTAATCCAGTTAGATTTGTATGAACAATCCAGATAAGACTATGCTTGCCACTATTACATCCAAGTGATCCATGGGATGACCACAGAGCATCACTCTTGGTGTTATTTTCTCAAACACAGCCATAGTTTAAGTCCCAGCAATTTAGCAAGTTTTGTGGTGAATTCCAACATGAACTGTCTACTTGCAAATCTACTGTATAGGGACTGTGGGAGCCTGCAGCTCACAGCTCAAGCCAGTTTCCACGGACCAAGCTCATAATTTGTCCATCAGTGACTTCATAGGAACATCTGCCTGTTTGCTGCAGTGCCTGTCAGCTGTAATACCCAGCTGACAATCCATACAAAGCATTTTAAGAGGTAATGAATGTGGTAAATGGAATCAATCAATTCATCCCTCATAGGAAAACTCAACTTATACAGGCAGTCATTGACTTGATAGGTTAAAGACAGAGAAGCTGAAAGTGTCATTAACCCTCTGCATCTGTACCTGTCCTCTTTCAAACTTGTTGAAATTTGTTTCGGATTTACTGAGTTTTCTCTCTCCCATGTCCCCCAGGTCTCCGTAGATATTTAGGAAGACATTAGCATCTGTCCCAGCACCGTAGATATCCCCAGTGAACACGCTGATCTTGTACGTGTGAACTGCAAAAAGAAGCAGAAACGATTTCTGGTCAGATGAAATATTAAGATCCATGTTAGGTACTGAATTTACCTAAGAAAATGTTCCCCAGATCTTCTGCTCGTCGCTTGTGGAGGTTTTAAATCACATATGTTTTTTCTTTCAGGTTTCTGATCCGAACACTGGAGATTCCCTGGGCTAACATTTGCTGACATTCCTTCTCTCCATCTAATCAATGCCTGTACGTTGCTTTGATCACACAGTTCACGGTTAAAAATGCAAAGAATCATTATGGTCATTACTGCATGGGAAGTCGATAGAGGTGAGGGAACTCAGCGCCTTTTCACAGGGGCTCGAGGGACAGATCTGAGAACAAGACCTTCAGTGCTGTGAATCCTTAATACTCCATCTTCCATAAACAAAGACTGGGAATTCAGATGTGCAATTACTACAGGAATTAATGGCATGTATCTCTATAAATTCCCCAAACAGACCAAGAACAGGTTTCTGGGTCCTTTTGCTGAGAGAGTATTTAATTAAGGAAAGGCTGGAGCTGTGCTGCTTAAGTACCCTTTTTCTTTAGCTTGCTCAATGATGAGACAATAAAACCTCATCAAGCCTTTAGTAATGTGCTTTACTAAACCTGTTAAATACTCCTATTTTTATTTTGCTACTCTTCTCCCGATTATATGGGGAAAACAAACAGTCACTGAAAACATCCTCTCCAGGAAAACAGTGAGGGTCTGTACAAGTCTCTGATTGCCCTGATGACATATGAGCCATGGAGAATGCCTCCCTGCAAATCCCAGGGCAATGCAAATGAGCAAAAGGCAGAAAGTCTTAGTTAGGATTCTGTGTACGTTAACAGCGCTGAAGAAAATTGCTATATTGTCTTTTTCTTCTTTCACAGTAAAACAGACCCTATTCTGCTTTGTCATCCATGAAAGATTTCCATTGATTTCTCTGGGAAATGGATCAGAGTCATCACCTGAGAACATCCACCAGAACTATGTGCAGTGCTGGATTTTCTGGTTTGCCTCTTCGCATATGTCCTACAGAGTTACAGCTCCGTATTTGAGAGGCAACTGCTACTTTAATAATGAAGGAAGCAGTGCATATTGTCTAATTAGTCAATGCATCCCTCTTTGGCCTTTCCTAGTTCTACAGACCTTCAGGACTAAAATGCAGCTCATTATTAAAAAAAAGATGATCGTCAGAATACCATGAGCTAATTTTTCATCACTGTCATTTACACCGTGCCACTGCCCAAGATGCATGAGGACTCATAGACATGCAGAAGATTTAATTCTTGTCCCAGATATGTTATATCTAAAACAGAAGTCCCCAAACTTAGCCCTAGCTCCACACCAGAAGAAACTTTCAATTATCCAAAAATTCTATTCCGTAGATTGTAAAACTTGTTTCAAGACTTTGCCTTCAGAAGGAAAAGTGAGTCACCTAGGTTAATTAACAAATGGCAACTGGTCCAAGGTAAAGCAACAGAAGTTAACTAGTTAAGGAAAATGTCATGGAGGCACCTAGAAGTCATAGAATCGTTGAATCATCAATTTGTTTGGGTTGGAAGAGACCTTTAAAGGCCACCTCATCCAACCCACCTGCCATGGGCAGTGACACCTTCCATTAGACCAGGTTTATCAGAGCCCCATGCAACCTGAGCTCAAATGTTTCCAGGAATAGGGCATTCACTGCTTCTCTGTGCCACTCTTGCCAGTGTTTTGCCACTTAGTAATTGATATTAAAATTGCCTTTGCCTCTGCAAGAAAAGAAATCTCCCATGAGCCACCATGTAGTCTCTAGCAGGAGGAAGGAGGACACCAGCCTTCCTTCCAGCAAGGCACCTCTTCCCTTGGCAATGGAAAACAATCCACATTAATTCCAACCTGACAACGTTCTAGTGTAAGTGCAAATCGGACTCTGAAAGAAAAGAAACAGTGAGAGAACTTATTTTGTCTGTTGAACCATCTTGTTGCCAGATGCAAGAGTCGAGAATGAAAATGGCAGCTGAATTCCTTTTGCTCTGCTCAGGATGAGGAAGTTCATGACTTCTCTCAAGGACATAATGGGCTCTGGGTGAGGAAAGGAGATTCTTTTCTAGAGGAAAAAGAGGTAAAAACAGTTGGGCATACAGAGAAGCAATGAATGTTCAGTTCTTGTTCACTTTGCTTCAGTTACCACAAAGGCCAAACACTGAACGTCACCACTTTGTAAGATGAACTCAGAACTGAATAAGACTTTTTTTCTCCTCCTGAGA
The DNA here is from genome assembly GCA_013397845.1 of Melanocharis versteri. Classification (NCBI taxonomy): domain Eukaryota; kingdom Metazoa; phylum Chordata; class Aves; order Passeriformes; family Melanocharitidae; genus Melanocharis; species Melanocharis versteri. The sequence goes on along the minus strand of VZTG01008549.1, from coordinate 132,700 downwards.
GGCACTTTAATGAGGTGAAGGTTGCTGCAATGACCCAGGTTTCTAAAGGTTATGCATTTGCACCTGAAGAGCAATGGGCAAAAAAAACTTTGGGAGGAAAGAGGAGCATTAATTAGACTCAAAGGATAGGAAAGGAAGAGGCAGAGTGCACAGGACTGCTGAAGCTGGGCAAATGAGTGAAAAGGTTAACACAGCCTGGAAGACAGCATGTAAGAATTTTGTTAGGTGCCAGAGGAGATACGCAACCTTTGGGTGTGGAAGGGTGTCTTTGACACGTTCCTAAAAGCCCCAGAGGAAGATAATGATGTTATTGCACGGAAGTGCTCCAGGTGTGAGAGAGGCCAGAGAACAGGGAGGGAAAGAAAAGTGAACAGTTGTACCAGCATTGCACTGAACCACACACCCAAATGCTTTGTTCCAAAAAATCAGACAAATCATCCCTACCTACTCCTAGGATTATATTACCTTCTAAAGGCTCTTCAACTTCTTCCTCTATCTGCTTGAGTGTCCCATCCTTCATGAGCTTTTCAGTAAAAATGTCAGATGGCACCAGTTCTCTGACAGTCTCGCCATCGTCTTCGGACTTTGCAAGCCATCTTTCACATGGAAATGTGACAGTTTCCGAGCCCTGGAGTAAACATGACAGAGGAAATTTCTTCAAAACAACACGAACACAACGCTACCATTCCCCCTCTGAAAATACTCCGACATGCAGGCAAGGATTTTCAACTCACGTATGTGTGCGTGTGTGTGTGTAGAGGCAGACCTAAAATAGTATACAGAAATGTATTTCCTCCAGAAAGAGGGCACCTGAGGACTCTCAGAAGAAGCACTGAACATGCAGCAGGAAACAGGATTCTCAGTGGGTGTGTGAGAGTGGCTATATGATCCAGTAGATCTCTGCCCTTCCCAGTATTAAAGCTTGTAAATTCCTAATCAGGACTGCACCATTCCTGCTGAAGCTGTGCTTTACTGAGACTCTGCAATTTCTCTTCAACCCTTATTCAGGCAGCATTTTCTTTGAAGCCAGTAGGGCTATTTTTTTATTTTTCTGAGCTCAATACTTCATGATTTTGCCCTATAATTCTGTGACTCAAACTGGGTTCCAGGCAATTCCCATACATGCAATAAGAGGAGAAAAATACTGATTTAATTTTTGATCTTTTGTTTTGACTTCACTTTGGTGGAAACAAATATGATTTATATCATCAAACAGACAAAAACAATAGAACATGTGTTTTCCACTCGGTAAACAAAATTAATTCCAGACTATTCATTAAGAACAGACTCCCATAAGGCCTCCAAGATGGTAAGATGCAGACAGCTTTCTGCATGCTGGGCACCCCAGGCTATGGCTCCATGAAGAGAGGGGCATGAGCCACCATGCAAGATACAGAGGCCACGAGTCTGAACAGAGGAAAAAAAAAAAAGTAAGTTAGTTTTAATCTCTGAGTAAATAAATACAGAAGAAACCCCCGGCCCTTTCTTTACTGACAAGCTCATCATTTCTCTCTTACACTGCACAGGGGCTTCTGTTCTTCCCAGGGCACTGTGTGCCATCACTTCCATATATAACATACTAATGCATGTTAGAGAATCCCAGAGGGGTTTGGGTTGGACAGGACCTTAAAGATCATCCGGTTCCAAGCCCCCTGCCATGGGCAGGGACACCTTCCACCATCCCAGGTTGCTCCAAACCCTGTCCAACTTGGCCTTGGACACTGCCAGGGATGGGGCAGCCACAGCTTCCCTGGGAAACCTGTGCCAGGGCCTCACCACCTCCACAGGAAAGAATTTCTTTCTAATATCTAATGCCCTGCCCTCTGTCAGTGTGATGCCATTCTCCTTTGTCCTGTCCCTCCAGGCCCCCATCCAAAGCGCCTCTCCAGCTCTCTGGTAGACACCCTTTCTGAATAATTTCCACCTTAATTACTCTGCTGTGATTATTTACCAAGCCAACACGGGACCCTTTCCTCGCTACTTTTACTATTTAAATACTTAAATATTAATATATGGTGAAGGAAGGGAATAGATCTCGCTGCAGCAATCTTGAACATTGTTGTCACTGTGCATTACGGCGTTGTACTGCCTGGAACTGCAGATCCTGCCCTCCCTGACACCATCACTGGGGAGGAATAGCTTGTGCACACAGGAGCAGATGTGCGCCCCGATCACAGCTAACCTGGAATGAGCAGGTCACAGTGTCATCCCACAAAGATCCCAGGGAAGCGGGTCTGTGGGAGCTGAACCCCTCCAAGGGGCTTGTGTGACTGAGTGTTTTGAGTCTGCAGCAGAATCATGCTTCGAGTACCTGCGGCCCAAATCTTCTGCTGTTAATGAAACACCATTTCTCCTCCCCTCTGCTGCTCCCTGCAGCACTGCTGTTTAACCCCAGAAAGAGATGTTTAACTCCGTGAGGAGGTCTGGAGCGTGACACACAAAATGGTGTCAAAGAAAACCGGCAGCACTTCAGATGATTTCACATCTTTTACTTTCAAGTGTTATTTGTGCTATACAAGCAGAATACAGCACCTAATAATTCCTGCCTCCTCATTTCTGCACTGGCTGTCTGACCACTTAACCTGTATTATCTCACTGTACGCCGAGCCGACGAACAGTGCTTATCTCCATACCTGCAGGCTGGGAGGAGAGGGCTTTCCAGAACGATGCTTTAGTGCTGAAACTCTCTCCTCCTGATAGAGATCCCACTTCAGCCACATTTCTCACTGAAGCTTTCAGCTGCTCCTGAACATTCATGCTGCTGGCTGTACGTGCTGCTGATGCGAACACTGTTTATTTGGTAACAAGATATCTAGGGACTGGAGCGACTGCACAGTGGGGCATAATGTGCACTTACTGCAAGAGTTAATTGCATCATTATTGATAATCACCATTCCATTGCCACGGTTTTTATTGGGGTTTCCCTGTTAGTGATTGTATAAATATTTAAGGAATGCAAAGTGCGCTGGTTTATATTACCAACAGTAAAATCCTCTTGCAGCCCTGAATAGAATTTGTTTCGTTAGAGTCTGAGCCTGGACCTTAGCTAGAAGCAGGGTGTGATAGTATGCTAAAAGTCAGTGCTTTTGCCTTCTCCAAGTTGTAACAAATGAAATAAAATTATCAAATATAATTGGCATGCCAAGACGGTTTTTTCAGCACGCAACAATCCTAGTTTCCTATCCAAGTGCTTTCAATTTAGTCTGAAAAGTTACTGACCTCATTTTTCTTTTGCAGCTCTACAGATACATCTAGACACATCTTAGCAGTCTAATCAGGTAGCACAGCTTTTAGAAGCGCTGGCAGCATATTGCTATCCTGTGGCAGGTCATAATATCCTGCGGCTGATCAGCGGCATCATGCAGCGCTCTGCTTTCTTCTTTTTTCCCATGCCGTAATCAAAAGATCAGCAGAATTGTAAATCTCTCCATTCCCAAGTCGTTCAGGGCTTTCCTCCCTTCCTCCACCTTCGGGTTTCTCACCATCTGCCCTTCAAAGCTGCTGCAATGACTGAGGAGGGGGTGCAGCCCCGAGACCCTCTCCTGGCACATTGAAGAGCACCCAAGATGGAGCTCCCAGGCACTTCCCAAAGCGCTCAGCTTCAGGCCAGTGTAGAAAGAGGCAGCCCAGGAATCTCTTTCCCCTCGGTTCCCACACGTTTGGGCGATCCCCTCTTCATCTTCCCCAGCCTGTGACCCACAGCAATATCTCTGAAAGCAATGTAAACCTGTTCATTAACCTAATGGAGCTGCACAAGGCAAGGGTTAGGCAGCACGCCGAGAGTCTGATAACGTCAGACCGGCAAAAAGGTGACCACGAGGAACAACCCGAGGATATTGGCTTGTGAAGAAGCTTGTTCAGGAGGATGGAAACGGGAGATGAAGGGGGACCTTCTCACTCTCCACAACTCCCGGACTGGAGGGGACAGCCAGGTGAGGGTCGGGCTCTCTCCCAGGGAACAGGGACAGGAGGAGAGAATGGCCTCAAGGTGCACCAGGGAAGATTTAGACTGGATATTGGGAAAAATTTCTTCACAGAAAGGGTTGTCCAGCTCTGGCACAGGCTGCCCAGGCAGTGGAGAAGACTCCATCCCTGGAGGAATTTAAAAGTTGTGTGGATGTGGCACCTGGGGACATGGGTCAGTGGTGGCCTTGGCAGTGCTGGGGGAATGGTTGGACTTGATGGTTTTCAAGGTTTTTTTTAACCTAAACAATTCCAGGATTCTGTGGTGGAGAGGATTCAAGGAAGATCTGTGAGTTGATTGTGTAGCAAAGAGAATAAAACATATCCTGTAAGTTGTGAAGGATGAAGCAAGATGAGAAGTAGGTTCACCATGACTGAGCAAGTTGTTTTAGAACTTGGTATTAGAAGTTGCCTGAGGAGGAGGCAGACCTGAGGGGAGATAAAAGCTGACATCCCTTTGGAATAAGGGGAAAGAGTCCAGGTCTTCCCCAATAAAGCTACTGCTCCAGTTCTGGACTGGCCGTGAAGAGATGATTTTCTTTTGAATTTCCCCACAGCCAGATTCACCCCTGTTCCTATAGCCAGCATCTGAAAGCAGGGTTGAGGAACACTTTCTTACGTGGACAAGATCAAGGTGACCAATCTGACTGTACTGTGTTAATCTTGTTCATATGAACAGCAAAAAATCCTGCCGTCAAACTTGACTTTTTAAACATGATTCAGGACGTTGCACTGACAGGCATTTTACTTGTCTTAATTGTACTGGCTCCTTGCATTTATTCTTCCAGAATTAAGAGACCGATGAAATTGTTTCTTGTCCGTGTTTGGCAACAATACTTTTTATTTTAAAATAGTACGCCCACTTCCCACTTCCTTCCCTGTGATCCCTCAAAACAGAGCCACACATGAAAACACGAAGCTTTAAAAAAGCAATTATTGCAGAGCCTTATCGTCAACATTTGAAGAACAAAACATGATAACACATGTCTGTTGTCCCCAGATCCCCAGGCTCCAGCAAGTTCGTTTAGCGCGCACTGCTCTTCAGGGAGCCGTTTCTCACTGTTAATCACACTTTGTATACAGAAGATGCAATCTGGGAGATGGAAGCAGCTGCTCCTGGGGATGTGCTGGGATTCACAGCCTACCTTCCCGTTTGGCAGCAGCCTCCGAATCTTCACACGGTCCAAGTGCCACCCCGAGTTCAGCCCTCCGCCGTTGTGTCCTATGCGAATCTTTTCAATAATGTCACCGACGTCCTCCAGCTGCAGAAAAACAAACAAAAAAAGAAACACGCGCCACCAAACAGCACCAAAACCAGCCAGAGAGAAAACCAAAAAAAATGTTTAGAAAGTGAAATATTACAGCATGAACAACTGGTGACTTTTGAGACACGACTTCTTTACCTTATTTCATATTTACCTTATTTCAGATTTACCTTACTTCATGTTTTTCCAGGCTGTTTGAAGTCCCAGGGAAGAAAATACTACTGCTAGATGTCAATTAGAGAATCATAAAATGAAATCCTAGAATGGTTTTGGTTCAAAGGGACCATAAAGAGCATCCCGTTCCACCCTCCTGCCATGGGCAGGGACACCTTCCACTGTCCCAGGCTGCTCCAAGCCCTGTCCAACCTGGCCTTGGACAATTCCAGGGATCCAGGGGCAGCCACAGCTGCTCTGGGCACCCTGTGCCAGGGCCTCCCCACCCTCACAGCCAGCAATTCCTTCCCAATATCCCATCCATCCCTGCCCTCTGGCACTGGGAAGCCATTCCCTGTGTCCTGTCCCTCCATGCCTTGTCCCCAGTCCCTCTGCAGCTCTCCTGGAGCCCCTTGAGGCCCTTGCAGGGGCTCTGAGCTCTCCTGGAGCCTTCTCTTGTGAAGGTGAACAGCCCCAGCTGTCCCAGGCTGGCTCCAGAGCAGAGGGGCTCCAGCCCTGGCAGCATCTCCGTGGCCTCCTCTGGAGTTATGCCCTAATTTGCATTTCAGCTAAAAGTTTTCCCTAGACTTCTGCTCCAAAATGGAGAGAACCTTGCTCTGCACAAATTACCCACCACATGAGACAGGTCTGGTTGCACAGAAGCAATCCTGAACCTCAGGCTTCTCTGCACGAGTGGGAATGAAAGCAATTGTTTGGAAGTTTTTCCTGTACTTGGCACTGGTGAGGCAGCACGTTGAGTGCTGTGTCCAGTTCTGCATCCCTCAATTCTAAAAGGACACTGAGGGGCTGGAGTGCGTCCAGGGAAGGGAACGGAGCTGGGGAAGGGGCTGGAGCCCCAGGAGCAGCTGAGGGAGCTGGGAAAGGGGCTCAGCCTGGAGCAAAGGAGGCTCAGGGGGACCTTGTGGCTCTGCACAGCTCCCTGACAGGAGGGGGCAGCCGGGGGGGTCGGGCTCTGCTCCCAGGGAACAGGGACAGGAGGAGGACGGAGTCCTAAGCTGTGCCAGGGGAGGTTTAGTTTGGACATCAGGAAGAAATTCTTCACAGAAAGGATGATTAGACATTGAATGGGCTGCCCAGGGAGGTGGTATAGCCACAGTCCCCGAAGGTATTCGAGAAATGACTGGATGTGACACTCACTGCTCTGGTCTGGTGACAAAGTGGGGATCAGTCACAGGCTGGACTCAGTGATTTCAGAGGTCTTTTCCAACGTAATTGATTCTGTGATCCTATGAAATTGCAATGCAGCTGCATCTTAAATTGCTGGTTTTTATATGCCTTTCCTTTTTAAACACTTGTGTGCACTCTCTTAATACTGGAAGAATAACTCTGAGGTCAAAGTACCATACAAACAGCCTGGCATTTTATATTATCTCTCCTCTTCTACCACAGAATCCCAATGCTATTCTGAGAAAGTCAACAGGATGACTATCTCATGAAGTTGCTACTGGGTTTTTTATGCCTCACCTTATTGCTTGAGTAATTTGTTACTGTTCATTACTTTTAATTCACTTCCCTTTCAAAGGATTGAATGGGAAAAACTGAAATTTGCTCCTAAATATTAGCTTTTGGTAATTCCAGTGCAAATTTTTTATATAGATGGCCTTCAAAAACCCAAGGCTGGCTTCAAACCTTTGCATGCAGAACACTGAGCTGTCCTTCTGTCCTTGGGGCCTTAGAGTCTTATTTTCTTAGAAAATGTGAGAAAATGTAGCATATCAATTTGCATCACTGGAGGCTACTCCCTTCTCTCCCCAGCCGACAGAAATGCCCCATGCAGAAGCAAAGACAGCAGTATTTTCAGAAGACTCCATAAGTCAGCAAGACTGCACTACCCAAGGAATCCACACTCTGAACAATTTGGGTTTGACTACGAGAGCCCTGCTCCGACTTCAGACAGCATAAGATTCCCTGCAAAATAATTAAACGATCCAAACTCATTTCTAAAACTCACACACATGCACACAAGTATACATTTGGGAAAAAAATATTTTTCCCCTTTTGTCCAGTCCAAATACCCATCTTTCAATGAGACTTTTAATCAATACATAGCAATAAAATGATGCTTGAGCAGTCAAGGTCTGTGTTAAAGAAGAAGTGGGCTTTACGCCACTGTAGGCATCTCCAGCAAATCATCACTTGGAAGCACAGCTAAGAGCAGTGTCTAATCTTTTGTGCCTCTTTTGCAAAATACAAAATGATAGAGGCAGGTAAAACCACAAAGCAAACAGACAATTCCCAGTTTGTGTTTTCTGAAACCCCCCAAATAGTTTTTAAGGTCTATTGAACTCCAAATTATGGCTCTACACAAGCAGGTGAAAGAAAAATATATTTTGCTGTGTTCCCATCTCCCGCAGAAAGAGGAACTGGTGAAGTGAGAATGAAATTTGGGGACAGGTTAATATGATGTTATAAATCTGTAGAACACACTGCATTTTCTCTCACTTAATCTAAGAAAAGTACTGATGTTTCAGATTTCACCAAAATTGAAATAAATTTTATGCAATAAAGACTTAACCAGAACACTCAGTTTAAGATTTATACCTGTGGATTAATGCAACCTCTACTATGAAAAATTGTGTGGAAACTCCACTGAAATAAGTCTTATTCTTTGTTTTAAATGAATCACACTGGGGATTTATTTTATGATTCATGACATACAACAACAATGTGGGCTGCAAGTATTTTAACTTGTAAAAAAAATTGGTTTAAAATTTCCCTTCAATTACAAAAAAAAAAACCCAAACTCAAAACAAAGAGAAGCTCTAAGATCCTCTATGAAGTCAGCGTTGGTGTTGCAGCCAGAAAAAGAAGGTAAGGGCATGAAGCAGCATCAACAGGATAAGCCAGAGCAGGTCTGCCTGTATTTTTTGCCTCTCACAAATTCTCAGCAACAGGAATATTCTATGAATAGGAATTGCTTAATACCGTGGATGCAAATGAGCTCACTCTTTGATGTGCACTGGTTTACTATTTGCATACAGTTGTGCAAACACTTCAGAAAATACTTGGTAAGATCTTTCAAAAAGTTAGCCCGGGTATTCACATTGCCTGCAGGAAAGAAATGGTTTCTCTGTCTGAGGATACAGAAGAAAAAGCATTATGCTTCTAAATATTGCACACTGCGAGAGAATCACAGAATACCCTGGGTTGGAAGGGACTCACAGGGGTCACTGAGTCCAGCTCCTGGCCCTGCACAGACACCCCAACAATCCCACCCTGTGCCTGAGGGCACTGACCAAACTCTCCTGGAGCTCTGGCAGCCTGGGGGCTGTCACCATTCCCTGGGGAGCCTGGGCAGTGCCCAGCACCCTCTGGGGGAAGAACCTTTCCCTGATATCCTACCTAAACCTCCCCTTTATGCTGTTTCCTCAAGCCCTGTCTGCTCAAGAGGGTGCAGCAACCAGTGTCTGCTCCTTCTCTTCCCCTCACGAGGAAGCTGGAATCGTGATGAAGTTTCCCTTCATTCTCCTCTTCTCCAGCTGAACAAACCAAGTGCCCTCAGCTGCTCCTCACACGGCTTCCTCTCAAGGCCCTCCACCACCATTTTAATGTCTTTTTTTATGTTGTGGCACCCAAAGGTGCCCTCAGCACTCGAGGTGAGGCTGCCCCAGCCCAGAGCAGAGCAGTGGTGACTGAGGCAGGTGAGACCAGCGAGGAGCAGAGCAGTGGTGACACATCCTGGTCAAGATTTCCACCCTCCCTGTCATTTTGGAGACCACCTCTGGCCCCTCCCAAGCCTGGAAACACATCCTTGGTGCCAAGGGAGGCGAGAAGGAAGGAGGGGCAGGGGCTGACATGACCTTCCTCATTCTGTACAGGGCCAGCTACATTTTGTGACCTCCCACATCTTTCCAAGACTCATCTCAGGCATTAAAGCACTTTCTGTTGATTAAATAAATTCAATGGTTTCATAGTACAAGAAAACAGAGGACTGAAGGAGTCTATTCCTGACCATTGCATGCTGCCCAATGCTCCCCATGCTTCAATCTTACCTCCACGATGAACTGATTCACTGAATTCCTTTCAAAATACATCCTTTGCTCTCTCTTGTTGAGGCACAGGGATTTTTGCTGAGTGCAAATCGCATCGCTTCCATAAAGAACAATGAAGACATCTGCATCCGTGCCAGCTCCAAAAATATCACTGGTGTACACCGTGATCTCGTAAGGAACAACTGGTTTAGGAAACGGCAGAAAACAGAAACAAACCAAAAAGAGTTAGGAGCCAGCATAGCAATACTCCCAAGAAAAAAACTTAATGAAACAAAAAATGAATTACAAATCTCAGTCGTGAAAGAGGAGAGGGTGGGAATAACACACTTGTGGTCAGTTAAATTATCAAATTGGTCAGTCCTGTGGGAATCCAAAGGAATTTCCTTTCATAAGGAAATTCCTTTCCTTTATAAGGCAAATTGACCTTGATATGTGTTCATGTAATGAGTTTTTAGGTTAATCATATGAGACTCGGAACACCTGCCATCCAAAGTTACTGAAACAAGATTTAGTTCAAGAGCTGAAGAATCAAAGCAAAACATGAATTCACGAATTTTTGAGCAGTTAGGAACATGGATGAAGTTAAGACAACTGGAGGCAGTGAAAAATATTCAAGATAGTCTTATTGATAAAAAAAATCTTAATATTTCCATTACTAAACCCATGACAAAAATCCATTATAAGGAAGTTAGTAACTCCTCTGTTCCATTTTTCTTTAGTACCACCTCCCCTGAAAGATTGAGGCAAACAGGTTAAATTACAACCCGGACCCATGGTGAATGCAGAACAGTAATGATCAAGACCATAAATACTCCCCTATTCTATTCCTGTGGTTTCTCCAGAATGTCCCATGACCCCAAAATCTGATGCCTCCTTTTGTTCTATTCTATCTTCACAGCTTCTCAGTCTTGAGTCCTGCTGGAGTATGACTCAGACTTGCTCAGGAATAAGGCTGACCCAGGAATATGGGAACAGGGGCTCTGTTCCTGGCTCTGCTATGGACTTGCTGAATATATCCTCAGTTTTCAAGGTGAGATGGCGTTTAGCTCACAGAGTAAGGAACATAGGTTCAGATGCCTGCTCATCAGACAGGTGTACACATCTCCAGATGTAATCATTACAGTCAGTGCAGCCTGAAGAAACACTCAGTCAAGGAACTAAGGTTGTTTTCCTTGGGATTAGCTGAATCACTGCCCAGATCCACCCCCCGAATGACCAAATAACTACAATAGCAACTCAGACACTCCACTGTCATGGCTTGCCATCTGGCAAACTGAATCCTGTCCCAAACTCCTTTAAATCCTTTCTAAAATCAAAACACCAGGTAAGGCTGGGGTGTCACTGAACAGCTGCAGGGACCTCTCCTGCCTCAGGAAGACACTATCCCTCAGTCCCACCACCCACAGCCTTCAACACCAGGATTCTGCCACCACAACAATCTGCTCCTGGCCATCCCTCTCCCATACACCCCTAAAAAACTTCCATCCTTTCCCATCCCTCACTACAACCTTCTCAGCTGCTTGTCATTCTCACCCTCCTACTCTGCCACAACTCCAGTAATTTTTGCTCTTTACATTACAGCAGCTTGTGCTATGTTTCAGACTCAGCATCTCTGTTAGGGTAGGGAAAAGGCTCCCAGCAGCACCTCTATTATTGTTGGAGTAACTCTGATTATGCGTATAAGAGACTAATCATTCATTAGAAGCTCAGGCTCTCTAAATACAGCTCTCAGGAGGACAGAGATGAAGAAGTTTTCTTCTACAGAGAGTCAGCCTGGAGGTACTCAATATTCTTCCTGCCTAGCCCAGTGAAATATGCTCTGCTGTGCTGCAAGTAAACTGGAACAGTTTCTCCAGAATGTAAGGAGAGGGGGAGAAAAGAATCCTGGAGACCAAAAATCACACACTATGAGTTATAAATTAGAAATTATCCTCTCTGCTGAAGGCCGCAGCACTCGCTCTTGTTGCTTGAATATTAACATCAGCTTAGAACTGAATCAGCAAAGCAGCGCCCTAACAAGGTCACCAGCAGCACAACTTTCAGCTGTCAGACGCCCATTCCATTTGCATGGCACTTTTTAAGCTGTATCCCCACAGGGATGATTTTAATTGGGCTGTGGGTGACATGTTTTCATCGTGAAACAGTTCTGGCATGAGTCATCATAAAACAAATCGAGCCAGTTTAGTTACCTCTGGCAAACCGAAACCCACAGGTTAATTGTTAGGAAACCAGAATGCAGTAAACAGCACAGTGGGGATGGTTCAAATGGAGAAAAAGCCCAAGCTGACAGCAGGCCTGGTGCAAACTGTTTGCCAGAGAGGCCTGACTGCTTCCAAAGGCTGGATGTGGACTGTTGATAAAAAATCAGGTTAACACGAACTACGTACTCAAAGGCAGAGCGTGCCAGAAAATCCTACATCTTTAAAATATTCAGAGGTATTAATAAATTATACAGTCAACATCTGCATCAAAATATATATTGATTGGGATAACATGGAAAAAACAGATGAGAAGCATGTACTGAGTGTCTGGGTTATATTCAGTACTACAAAAGGCATCACTGCATCTATTAAACATTTTATATTTTCAGACACAAAGACATGGAATACCACATCCAGCTCTGGGATCCCCAACTTAAAGAGGACATGATGTTGCTGGAGTGAGTCCAGAGGAAGCCAAAAAGATTCTACAAGGGATGGAACACCTCTATTTTGGAGCCAGCCTGGGACAGCTGGGGTGTTCACCTGGAGAAGGTTCCAGGGAGAGCTCAGAGCCCCTGCCAGGGCCTCAAGGGGCTCCAGGAGAGCTGCAGAGGGACTGGGGACAAGGCATGGAGGGACAGGACACAGGGAATGGCTTCCCACTGCCAGAGGGCAGAGATGGATGGGATATTGGGAAGGAATTGCTGGCTGTGAGGGTGGGGAGGCCCTGGCACAGGGTGCCCAGAGCAGCTGTGGCTGCCCCTGGATCCCTGGCAGTGTCCCAGGCCAGGCTGGACAGGGCTTGGAGCAGCCTGGGATAGTGGAAGGTGTCCCTGCCCATGGCAGGGGGGTGGCACTGGATGAGCTTTAAGGTCCCTTTCAATTCTGTGAATCCAGTATTTCTTCCATTTGACTGACAAAAGTGCAGAACAGAGAAAAGAGAATCCTTTCTTCTACTCCAGATAAAGAAGGTTAGATGTGAGAAATAAAAACACCTTGGTCAAAGAATGGGCGAATCACAAAGACATGACAGTGGGAGATCCTCAGAAAAGAAATTATTTCAGCTTACAGACTGCTGGGTACAGGGATCTGGACACGGGAGGGACCTTCAACATGAACCACTGTGCTCACAGTAAAAAAGGAGGCAAAACAGCTGATGGTCTTCCATGTGGTTATTCCCACAACTACTTGTGAAGAAGGAAACTGAGGCAGAGAAAGGGAGTTCGGGCAGTTTTAAATTTTGATATCTAAATAAGGCACTGCAGGCAGTAAGACTTTTGATAACTTCAGTGCATACACTGAGGATAAGAGGGGAGACAGCCTTGGTGTGAAATTTTTTAGCTCTTCTTAGGAATGACCAAGGAAGGACCTGTCAGGAAATCAACTCTCAGGTGTCAGACCTCATCCCTCATCATTGTGGCATCCCACACAATGTAAGGAAAAGGGGGTTCTAAAAGTACCCTAAGGGTGGGCAAAATTTATCAACCAATTGAAATGAAGCAGGTGAGAGAGGGACAAGTCAAATACAGTCCTAGGGTGGCACTCTGCACACTGTCAAAGATGCTTAAGAGAGGGAAGCATGAGAAGGGAGAGGGCTAAAAAATAAGCAAAATATTTCATTTATTTCAGGAAAACCACGTTATCTGATCCTCAAAATTCTGCAAACAGGAAAAAGAAGTTTCCAGAACCAAAGAGTTTGAGTTGCCATAGCAGACTTGAAAATTATGAGCTTGTACTCAGAAGGAGATGAGTTGGAGTAATGTTTACCCAAAACATTAATTTGGAGGGGAGTGAAGAGCAAGAAAAATTGGAGAACACTAAAAGAAGCAGACTGGTACAACACTTCTAGAAAAACACCACACTAAAGAAACTCTGGAAGAGGGTCTTTCAGCAAGAGATGGGTGTGCAATGCCAAAGGCACTGGAAGAACTGAGACTTGGAAGCAAGACCAGAGTGTCTGCTTTGACAACAGAAATGGCAATAGTAGAATGGAGCAAGATCAAAGGGAAACTGGAGACAAGGAAGGCAGCTTGGAATGAGCAGAGGACTTGGAGGGTATGGGGAAATAGGAAGAAAAAGACAATTATCCACATCCACATGACTTCTAATTATTCTCTGATTTGGCAAACACAGGAAATGTTAATCTACAGCACCCAGAGGAACCTTCTGGTAGTAATTGGAATAGCTGGCAGGTGATCTACTTATAAATTTTCCAAAGCCAGTTCAAGGGAGAGGCGAAACCTATAAAACTGCATGAGACAGTGAGATTTTATCTTCTGTAATGATGGGTGTATCCTGGGGAAATGGCATTCTGCTCACATGGGATGTACTCCACTGTCTGCAGTTCTGCAGGGAAGATAATTCTCTCCACGGCTCCATCATCCTCCGATTTATCCAGCCAGCGGCCACAAGGGAACTTGAGGCACAGTCCCAGGGATGGGGCATCAATCTCCACCCATTCCAGAAACCAGCCAGTTGAATTACCTGTGGTGGAGAGATAACAGTGAATAACTCGCGGAGCCTTTACAGACAACAGCAAATGAATCACTGCACCCCAGACCTCTGAGAAATAAATCATTCTGTCTTTTGCCAAAGGGAATGTAGAATACACGACGTAAAGATCATTTGATGCAATTGCCCAGGATTGAGCTAAAAGGATTTACGCTTCTAGAAGTGTCAGGCTAAAGATGTGCATGTGGAAATGCTAATTACTGCATCACTTTAATCAATTGGCTCTGTAATAATAAGAACAGTTATCAACAAACCTGTCCCTTAATGCCCCATAGGGGAAGAGATCCATGCATATCTCCACTGACTCCCTTGTTTGTGGCAGATACACAGTATTCTGTCTAAAAAGCAGCCAAGACTTGATGATCAAAACACCACCAAAAATTTAATAAAGAAATGAGACAAGTCTATGGGTCCCATGCAATAAAAAAAAATATGGGGTTGGGTGACATCTGTGAAATCTCTCTAAAGATGTGTCTGTCGAACTACAGAGACTCTTGCAGAGGGAGAGGATGCAAAGCTACCTGCAAGTTGGCAAAACTGAGCTCGTAATGTCACATGGGAATAGAATTAGCAGCAAAGACAGTAGCAGGAACAGCCAAAGTGACAGCAAGGATCTGTCACTGAAAGGTAAATTACGTTTGGGGTCTTGGAGGCAGGTTATTTTATATGGCAATGTGCCCAGTGCACTAGAAACACTGCATTACAAAGCAGATTATCTTACCTTTATTGTCATGGCCTATCTTGATTTTTTTCAGGTCTCCAATGTCCACAGACTCCACTGTAAACTCATCTACCTTCCCACGCTCAAATTTGTTCTTGTTAATCTTTGAGGCCTTTAGGCTGACTATCCCTGTTGTGGCGATGCAAAAGGACATTGTTCAGCACGGGAAACAAATCCTCTGGGAATGTCAACAGTGGAACGAGGGAAGGGGCTAAAAATGCAAAAATTGGCTTTTCATCTCAAGATCTGAGCTTTGTCCCCCCCCTGCCCCGAGCCCAAGTCTGTATCAACACCCAAAATATACAGAATTCCTCCCTTGAATGATCCTCTGGCAGTGCAACAGGGACGGTGTTGTCGTGCTGTGCTCGCAGCTAAAGAAATCAGTGCTACCCATCAGTTCCCTGTCACTCTCACAGGCATCCCAGCCACTGCACACACGGCTCAGCTGCTTCCAAGAGGATTTGCTCATCAGCTGATTAAATACTTCTGGGCCACTCAAAGAGGCAGAGGAGGGTTGGGTTTCAGGGGCATGCTGATTCATTGCTGAGGAAAGCAAATCATCCAGTGCATTCACTACTCAATAATGTAGTCCCAGTCAACTGTGTTGTTTCTATAATTGAAATTAAAACCTTTAGACCAGCAGCTGGTGCAAATCAGCATCACAAAGTTTGGCAGTGATTTACAGCAGCTGGTGCTGTGCTCCAAGTTACCATGATGTGTGCACCGACTGCGAGAACATAAAGTTGAACTAAAAGGAGTGAGAAATGGATATCGAAGAAATGAAAAGAAACCATGACCTGTCTTTTCGGGTATCCAACAGGGAGTTTCTACCCTTTTCCATCATTTGAAGCCATACCTGTATCATCTTTACTTCCATAGAGTGTGATGAAAACATTGGCATCTGTCCCAGCATTCTTCTTGTCCCCGGTTTTCACTTTCACTGTGTACGTCGTTGATTTAGCTGCCAGACAAAATATCTTAATTTAAGAGTGTGAAGTCTGACCAGGAGTTAACTCTACTTTTCCTTGCATAAATGTGTGCTTGGTTTGAGCTTTGTTTTGACTGATCACAGCCATGCTGTAATCTGTAATTCCTGTCCTGTGCTGTGGTGGCCCTTGAGGTGAGCTGGGCTATCTGGTTCCAGAATCTTCTACTGTTCCAGTCACTCAGCACATTGCCTGCATATCTACAGATAAGAAATGTGCTCAAGCCTTCCCATTTGCTTCCTGGGAATCTCTAGCCCTCCCCAAAGCTGCCTTTAACTGTAATATTTCATTTAAAAAATCCACATACCTCCCCCCCGCTCTTTACTTCATTGGCATTAAATAATATATGTGCATATAACACATACCAGAAGGTGTGTAGACTGACATATACAGTTCATATCCACAAATACACCTTTCAGAACAGCATCAGAAGGGATGTTTCTACTGCATCACCATCTAGAAAGTGCAGCAAACTCAAAAAAAAGGTGGGAAAGTCTGATATGGTCTTCACTCTGCTGCTATAACCTCAAGATTTCCAAAATGGAATATTTCCTCCCAAGTTAGACATATCCTTTCCAGATGCTGGTCAACCAGCACGTCCTTCTGAACCAAAGGGATAAACACTTCGTGGGGTTTTTTTGACTACACAGCTTACAGGAATTATTCATGTATTCAAAAGCATCTGAGGGGGAAACAGGGGAGAGTTTAAAACCTTTCACTGGCCATGAAACCAGTGGAAGGGTTGGGCACTCAGCACCTTGCAGGATCAGACCCAGGAGTGTGTCACTGCTCCGTGGTTACCATGCACAATTATTTACAAGTGAGGCAAAGTTACTTTGGAGGACAACAGACACAGGCAGCAAGATGAAAAGTGAGAGAAGTTTAGGTCTTTCTCTTCCTCTGGCTGTGTTTTCTCTCTGCTCAGTTTTGTGTTGCAACATTTAACCATTACAGTCCATGGTGTGAAGTGAATGAAATTTATTCCTTAGATATTAGCAAACAATATGCATTTCAGTTCAAAAATGATGACTGAACATATTACCCATCTTCCTAGCTTTGCCACTTTGGGTCCAATCATGCAAGGTGATGAAATCGACTAAAAATGAGGAGGGTCCACTCCTCGGAGTCTGACACACACTTGACACTTCATTCAGACCTGAAAATTTCATTTTGGGGCAAAATTACTCACATCCCAGTGAGTAACTGCTACTGCTAACTGCTAATGCCCTCAACAGCACTAACAACCTGGTTCCTTTCCAACCCCACACTGGAAGAAATACAAGGCCAACATATATATCCCACCTTTTTGTTCCAGGCCCAACGTTGCAGGAGACTGGCCATCATTTTCCGTATCTTTCTTTACAAATGCTTCATCCACTGGGACCAGCTCCCTGGCAATCTGACCGTCATCTTCCTCGACTGCCAACCACCTCTGGCACGGAAAATAATACCTAAAAAATGAGAGCAGCACCTGGCACTTACACAGGACTTCACAGGCTTTAGTAACATAAACAAGCACAGATCAGAGGCTACTTGATGAAAAAAATAAAACAACAAGATTACTCAGAGCTGAGCAGTACATCTGTTTTCATCCTTGAGATCTGGCGTTCATGGGAACTAAATCCATAAATAGGTTAGGGAGCACATACTACTAAGTGCTGTTTCTGGGCTGCCAGCCTCACATGATTGATTAATTTCAGTTTCATTCCCAGAAAGAGTTCTCGAAGGAACTCGAAGGAACCTCCAGTCTCCCAGGCATATTATGTTTATGAAGACTGGACCCATCTTGTCCTTAAGAGTGGTCCCACTCATCAGAGCATTGTGCAACTTTTAAGCTTGTGATCTCCAGCATGTTCCTGCTCAAAGGCAAGCCTGTATTTCAGGTTTCGAACAGCCCGTTCTTTGCTCATCCAGCTGGCTGGAAATCCTGAGAGTTTGCTCAGATCAGAATTTGCTTTTGGCCCAGACCTTTGCATTGAGTACAAAAGGCAAAAAACCCGTGAGCTCAGATACTTTCAAAGTGGGGCCTAGAAAGGAAACGCTTGAGTACAACCTCTGCTCCAGGAGGGAGAGATGAGTCTCTCCCAGGAGAAACAGAAAAAGCTAAGTTTCCCTTCCAAACGCTGCTGGTTCCCAAAGTACAGAGATGCTGGGACAGCAAAAACCCCCCACAGGTACCCCAGAATGGCCCCTTGCCCTGTATCGTGGCACAGTGACCGCAGGGCTCCCAAAGGATGCCTGCTCCCTGCGAGCTGGTGAGGAGCTGCAACGCCGCCCCTCTGCATCTCCTCTGCCTCCCCACGGCTCTGCAGGCTCCCGAGAGCGTGGCCCCTTTCCTGGCCACATGAAAAGGGGGCAACAGGCTCCTCACGTGATGCTCTCTTTGAGGTCAATAATCTCTACCCTCTCCAGGAACCAGCTGGGCCTACTGCCAGAGTTATCGTGGCGGATCCGCAGCTTCTTCAGCTCCCCCAGGTCAATGGCTTTGATGGTGAACACGTCCACCTACACAGGAGGCAAGAGGCAAATGGAAAGAAAGAAGGAAAGAAAGGCAGTAAATGGCCAAGGGTAATCTTTTTCCCCATTAAAAAATAGCTATTTGTAAGTTCTCTTTATACTCTTTGTGTGGGTGTACAAAAATAACTACAGAGCTCTGAGGTCTCCCATTAACACTCATGTTTGGCTCCTACAAGGCAGTAATAGCCTTGGAGCTGCTCAACCCTCCAATCCTCTCTTTACCTCATCCCAGTTTCAGCTTCCTACAAGTTTGACTTCTCTCTGCTAAATATCATTCCTTTCAGGCTTAGTATTGTCCCAGAGATTGAATCTGGAACTGGACAAAAACATATTGGCTCCATTGAAATTCTCCTGCACACCTCTGTGTAGAATCTTAGAGTACCCTGAGTTGGAAGGGATCCACAAGGATCATGGAGTCCAACTCCTGGCTCTGCACGGGACAGTCCCAAAATACAGCCCATATGCTTTATTTCAAATATTTCAGAATTTCTTCCTTTTGTCATTTACCACAACCGAGAGGATCATTTATTAACCGTGTTAGTGTGACAGGATGGTCCTTGTTATCATAACAGTTTAAACATCTTAATGTGATTAATATGTTGGTAGACTTTGGGCTTGTACTCCCAAGAGTAAGGAGCATTACATTTGCAGCTTGGAGCTCTTCCCACTGAATGAAGAACCATTTGCAGGTTGCAGTTTCACCAGTGCCAAGCTCATAAATCACAGCTAACTGCTTATTTAACAACCTTAGGCTCTTTCTCTTTTTTTGTGATTGCAAGCTTTCCACAGCTGCTTTTTGTTTCTATAATTTTTTGTTCTTCAGAATTATTCCTTGAAAAACTCCTGGCAATAACAGTAGCTTGTTAATTGTTCATAACTTTTTATAGCAAATAGTCAACATACAAGAGATGATCTTTAATTGAATTGGATTATAATGTAATTACAGCACACTGTGTAATATTGCTTTTATTCTCTGGCTGGTTGGGTAGAACATTTAGAACAATATTTGCATCTAAATATCTACATGCCTGAACTGCCCCAAAAATACTCTCCAATATGAATTTAAAGTTTGTAAGTATTAAGTATTCCTGAAAGGAAGCATTATTAGCAGAATGCTTACAGGAAGCAGATGCAGAAGGTGGCTCCAACATGGAGTTGGCCTTCAGCTTACTATTCAAATTAATCTCCCCTGGAAAATGTTTCGAGGCATTTTCCTTTATGTAATATATTTCAGAAATAAAACACATTTGAAAGAAGCGAGAAGAGACTGTATTGAACGGCCAGCACGTCAGCTGAGAGAACCCTGCCAGCCTCCTTCTCGCTTGAGTGAGTGGAGTTCATGCATTACCTGTCCTTTCTCAAACTTGTTGAGGTTATTCGACCTTTTCAGCTGGCGCTCACCCGTGTCTCCTCTCTCCACGCCATAGATGCTCAAGAAGACATTAGCATCCGTCCCAGCCCCCCACACAGTCCCAGTGAGAACGCGGACTTCATACGTATTTTCTGCAAGTAAAATTGCAAAGGCAGGTCAGAAGGACCCCAGAGATGGCCACATTTCATCAGATCTGTGGCTCACCGCGAAAGCGTGTAACCCTCGAAATGCCAGCACAGAAAGGGTTTGCCTGGAGTTCGCTGGCATCTATCCTAAAATATGAGCAGCTCTGTCTTCCTCCAGCCCTTCTCCTTGGCCATAACCAAGAGTTACATCTTGCTGAACTCTCAGCCACAGTGGTAACCTGTGGGACTCTTGATCCCAGCGCCCCAGATGACCTTTGGTGAGTCCTAGAGAAGTCCTTTAGGATATTCCGGTTTCAGGCCGTCTCCTCCGTGCTCTGAATTAGTTTACCCACCATCCTCTTCCTCCTTAGCTTGATCCACCACAGGTACAGTGCATTCCTGGGGCAACGGGGTGTCTGGGGAGGATAAATGGTCCTGCCAAGCAGCGCAGTGTGGTTATCACCCTTCATGCAGAAGCTGGACACACACACACACACACACATTCCCTCTGGTATTTACCCTCCAGGTCAGATTCTCCATCAGGCACCAGCTCCACCACGAGCTCCTTATCCCCTTCATCCTTAGCCAGCCAGCGATGTGCCACAAACGTATAGACATCCATTCCTTCTTCCACCTTGGTGTCCTCCTCTTCCTCCTCATCAGACTTCTTTTTCTTCTTCTTTTCGTCAGGATCCTTGGTTTTCCCGGCCAGGCGCTTCAGCGTGACGCTTTCCAGGAACCAGCCATCCCCAATGCCTGTCCCATCGTGGCCTATCCGAATCTTATAAATCTTGCCAACATCTGCAGCCTCTCTCTGCCGCCAAGGGAAAGTCAGCACCCAGGGGGGATAGAAGACAACCTTAATTTCATAAAGCACATTCTTAAAAATGAGAAGCACCGCCTCTATCACCCAAAATACCTAAGCAAGCATATGAAAAATTTCTTAATGCAAGTTTACCTTCATTTCTTGTTTCCTGCTTTACAGTTTCATACTTTCCATTACCAAATCTCATCTGAACGGATTGATCTGAAGACATTCAGAGCAGCCATGGTGAGGAGAGGAGCTAAATCCCTATTCATCGGGCTCCCTACTTCCTCATTGCTCTCCTTACCTGTATTGTCTCTGTGTTATCACTAAAGATGAATATACAAAAATACCACACCAGGTTTTTACAGATTCTCAGCGCATGAGGTATTTTGAAAATTAATAATAAGATGCCTTTCATACTCAGCACAGGATATGAACCCAGCAAGAAGCAATAATGGTGTAGTGAAAAGGCAGTTAACTCGTATAACCCGATCTCTGACACAGACTGTGGGTTTGGAGTGCCCTTCTGCTTCCTTCTCATCTGGAAAATTAGAGAAATATTTTCTCACTTTGCTGGTGAGCAGAGAGGATACAATCATTAGTGGTTGCAGTGCTTCAGCAGCAGAAGGCTGATCAGTAAGAAGATTTACATCCCTCTAGTCAGCACAGCAGACACAAAACCTTCTGGGTTTAGATTATCTGTCCGGATTACTACCTAATGAAGTTGGATAGAAGATTTTACTCCACACAATCCTTCAACAACCCGTGACTTGTTTCTGATGATTGCTTATGCCGTTGTGCAGTGTTTATGTTATAAAACTTGCAAACATTTGCTTCAGGCTGAAATCTGGAACTTGGCATGTAAGGTTTTAGAAGTGTTTTGTAGATTAAAACAAAATCAATTGCTCACAAGATGCTTATCAGAAAACTAAAATTGATCCTGCTGTCCTGACATAAAGAATGCATCTTTCCTTACACGGCTTTACCTTTAGATTTGCTGTAATCATGCTGCATGCCTTGTCCATGACTGATGGCATTTCCTAGTATCATGTAGCTCACAGAATCTTATTTTTGCCCGCGTCTTTTTGTAAATATTCATATATAGTGAAAGAGATAGAGGATCTATTTGTAAATGCTCTGGAGCTTCTGCCTTGTGTGCTTATAAAAAAATCACAGAAATGGGCATAATTTTCAAATCTGGCAATAAATATCAGAGAGAGGATATAAGCGTAGCTATGTAAACAGAACACTGTACATATGGCTTTATTATAAATCTGATATTGGCTAATAGCTGTTACTCATAAATTTTAGAAGGCTTATTTCCTTTAAAATCAGAGAAACCTAATCTTAAAATTATAGAGAGTTTTAAAAAGCAAACATTTAAAAGGCACTACTCATTCCAAATCCCTAAAAACTCATTAAAAATGGATAAACATCAGTAACTCCATTCGGTAAAGCAAGAAAATGAGGCAGGAGGAGATGAACTGATCTCAAAAACACACATTACAAAACTGGTAAAGCTATGGATAAAGGCACCTCCATTTGGCCACTGACAGCAGGAAGGATATCACAGTCTTGATGATTCAGGGGAGGTTCAGCAATTAGCTCCAAGCTTAACTGTGCTGAGATGGATCCAATTTGCAGTCTTTGTGGGACTGCAAATTCAGAAGAAGACGTAGGCACTGCTGTGCCAAGCCTTGTGCTGTGAGCATGTATGACAGATGTGCCTTAAATCCTGCTCCCACCTGCACTCTCTGCTTCGCTGTCCAGATGTTGGTCTCTCCTTCAGTACAGGAGGATGTGGCTCTGTCACGTCCTGACAGAGCACCCTGTCTTTGTTCTGATCCCACATCAGGAACAGTGTTACAGGCACTTTAAAATCCATGGGACACTCACACATTCACAGGCATTACAGCTGCAAACCTCTGCAGGGCTGACATCTGTACCCATAGTTAATGGTGTGTGTGACCACAGGCAGACCTGGGATTCCTCACATTCTTATACAAATGTGATCTCTTTTTCTCCCAGCTACACAATGAGAATTGGCAATAACATGTGGTCAGGCCCGAAGTTTAAAGCCTTTTGAGATCCTTTTGAAAGGAAACATAAACAAATACTGCTATTAGATCAAATTTCAGTGACACCTTTGCTAGCAGCCCCTCAGAAGATGCAAGTCCCTCCACAAAACACAAAATCCCATAAAAGGAATAAAAAGCCATCCAAAACTATGGCTAAAGGACAGTAGATACCACCAGACCTGCAATTTTATTGGAAAGTCTTTTTTTTTCTGAATGGTTGGGCCAGTTGGATGTCTCAGCTTTGGCTGATCATTTCTTTCCCCTCTTAGAAGCGGCAGTGACTGCCTTCATCATACCTTGAAGATATCTGTGGCTCCCCTTTCAAAGTTGTTGGATCTGTTTTCTAAGATGATCAATTCCGTTTTGCCAGTCTCGCCATAAATCTGCATGAAGACTTTGGCGTTGGTGCCTGCGGCTCGCACGTCTCCGGTAACTACAGACACCTCATAGTTTATCACTAGTCCAAAAATAAAGCAATTAAATCAGCAGAGAAACTCAGATAACAATGTTCCCGGGGGCTCAGGTTCGAAATTAAATTACCTTGTCTTAACAAATGTCCACGTAGCCGACCATTTGCTCTTATCCGAGCTAAATGTGAGATAACAGAACTCTTCACTGAGGACTAACCTAATAGCTTTCCTTTTACAAATATTAAGCCAGTGTCAGAGGGGTGCAAAACAGAGCCTTAAAAGGGAGTTTTGTTTCACTACTAACTATAGAGTGGTTGATTGATCTCCTTAGTACCGTACAAGGGAAGGAGTTACAGGGAGCAGGGGAAAAACACAACATTCTTTCTCAGGATCCGACAGCAAATTTTAACTGTAGCCTTAAAAGAAAATGGGTCTACTGATAAAAGTCAAGTGGCCAGTAGGGATTTGGTGCTTATTTATCAAACAGCTCCTCCTTTCCAGGAAACAGGGCAATAAAGACAGGATGGGACATGTGCCGGTGCATAAAGAGAAAAAAGGACTGGGTCAGATAACTGTAGAAAAAAAAAGAAGAACAAGAACCCACTGGTATTGCAGTGAAGAAGCACATTGTCTTGTGCTGTGTTGTGCTGCCCAGGATGTAAATTTTTCATGTGGTCTCAGGAAATGGAGATGAAAATCTCCGTAATGTTTTTCCAACTCTTTTAGAAAACACGAGGAGAATATTTTACTTTCCTCACCAATACAAGCTCATAGGAATGGTGACCTTTTGGTTTTAGTGTCTAACACAGTGGTGACCTTGCCCGCAAGAACGAGAGCAACACATATTCAGCCGCAGCTATAAAACAGCACACGTTCTCTTACATTTCTCAATAGGCAAAATCTCACTTGGGTAGACCTCCACCTCCACCCTGCCATCAGCCTCATCCTTGTCAAGCCACCGGTTGCAGGGGAACATGTACTGCCTTCCCTGGACTGGAACTGTGATCTGGACACTGGCCAGGAACCAGCCGGACCGCAGACCCACGTTATCGTGCCCAATCAGTATTCGGTTGATCTTCGAAAAAAGCAAACAAAATCCCAGAGGGCAGGGAAAAACCCAACACAACAGAATTTGCTTAATGTAAAACAATCTCCTTTACCCTGGCACGGTGTTCTTCCACCGTGTCCGTGTAAATAATTTATATATGTATTTAACTATAGACTTAAAACACTCCTCACATGCCAGCATGCACAACAGATTACTGGTGTAAAATCTATGCAAAATCTGTCTCTTAATATCCAATGTAAAGGTCAAAGGTTCTTTCATCACCTTCAATATGGAGTGTTATTTTGATCCTGAATTCGGGCACTTGCACAAATTATGGAGCCATCTGCAATTAATTCTTACCTTTCCAATATCCATCATATCTAATGTAAACTCATCCACTCGACCACGTTCAAAATAATTGCCTAGATCATTATCAGAGACCAAGAGAGGCTCTTTGCTGGAGTCTGCTTTTTCACCGTAGAGTTTGATGGAAACTTTGGAATCTGAGCTGGCACCAGGGATATCTCCCGTCTTCACGCTGATGTGATAACTGACATCTGGAGCAAGATCGAGGTACAAAACACAGACACGTGAGTGGCATTTCCAGCGCCCAGCCAGGCAACTGGCTTCAAACAAGATTTAGGGGAGGAAGGCTCCAGATACAGACACAGAAAGGACTTTGCCCTCCATTCATGCATCCAGCATCTTAGGGCCATGCTGGAGAAGCTGTCACACTTTGGAGTTATTCACCAAAAAATAAGAGATCCAGTAGTTACACCAGTAAGCATAAAATATACTGTATGCCTCCCTCTCACAGTTAGATGATTACCCAAGCCATAAAAATGCACTTAGGCAAATGGGATTATTTCACTATTTTTATACTTACAATTTAATTCAATAACTTTGGCCTTCTTTTTTTTCTTTTTTTTTTTTAACAAAACAACCTGCACTACGCAAGCACCATTTTCTAAAGAAAATTGTAGCATTGGAGCCCTGGTTCTCCAGGAAAGGACAATATAATATTTTTGGTGATTTTCTTCAGAGAATGCAGTTAGTTGATGGAATTTACTCTACTAAAACAGCGGCAATTCAAGATCCTTCAGAGAAAGATATACAAGGAAGCGGTTCTAAAACAAATCACAACTTTAAAAATCAAAGTTTCATTCTACATATATAATGTTGCAATTATGTTCTTTTATGCAAATTATTCCCATTCATAAACTAGAATTTAAGAGTCAGAGGCATTTCTCATAGCATGACCTACCGCAGCTTCTCTACACAAGAATGGCAAAAAAGGCCCCGTAGATTTACTGGGAACTGACAAGAATTATTAAGAAGAATAAAGCAAATAAACAAATCCATGTAAAAACTTGAACCCAGACCTTCTTTTTTCCAAGCTAAACTCACTTTTTAGCAATGGTGACTCCCCAGCAGGCACTAATTCTCGGACAATCTGACCATCGTCCTCATTTTTGTCAAGCCATCTGGTTTACAAACAGAAGCAAGTTATCTTTGAATAACTGTTAAACCTTTCAAAATCTATGCTGGCTTCACACATAGCCCAAATCCACACCAGAGTAAAAAAGATATTTTTAGAGGGCTCTGATTCTCTGTTATCTTAGCAGGAACTTGACCAGACCATACGGCAGCCACATTTTACACCTCCATTTTTCCAAGAAGAGGGACCATGAGAGCTCTGCTTGCAGTACATAAGCATCTGCTGCGACGTCCATCTGTCTGAAAAGCACAAGCTCCACAACCACAAGTTATTCCTGTGAATAGACAGCCTTAGTGTCTTGAAAGCATTGACCTTCGCTGTGACCAGAAGGACTTGCAGCCTCTACTACCAAAGGAATGGGATGAATTATGTTATTCCCATTTTCAGGGCTGGGTATGTGGAG
This sequence comes from Melanocharis versteri, assembly GCA_013397845.1. Classification (NCBI taxonomy): domain Eukaryota; kingdom Metazoa; phylum Chordata; class Aves; order Passeriformes; family Melanocharitidae; genus Melanocharis; species Melanocharis versteri. Next base: position 106,628 of record VZTG01008549.1, on the reverse strand, counting down.
GCAGCTGGCATCAGCAAAAAGGAAGGATTTGCAATGTTTCTCAACACTAAAGATCCAACTAGACTAATTAAGGAGCTGGCCACAAAGCAAACTGTAGCATGATCTCGAGGGAAAAAATTCTGAAAGGAAAATCATAGACTCACTGTATGGTTTGGGTTGGAAGGGACTCTAAAGACCATTCAGTTCCAACTGCCTGCCATGGGCAGGGACACCTTCCACTATCCCAGGTTGCTCCAAGCCCTGTCCAACCTGACCTTGAACACTTCCAGGGTGTGGAGAAGCCACATGGCCTCACCACCCTGACAGTAAAGAATTTCTTCTTAATATCTAATCTCTCTGCCCTCCTTCAGGTTTAGATCATTTCCCCATTATCCTACCACTACATGCCCTTTCCAAAAGTTCCCTCTTCAGTACCCCTCCAAAAGACCCCTCCCAAAACAGCGGGGAAACACTTGATAACCTGGTAACCTTCACAGCTGCTCCTTCAGCCTCAGGGGTGAAGGATTTACAGCCTCAACCCCATCATGTGCCCTACAGCAACCATTGCATGACAACAGCCAGGACCCTGGCAGAGGTGTCTCGCTTTCCTCTTCAAACCCAGGCTGCTGCAGCACTCAATATATTCCTGTAAGCATCTGTTTAGGGTCAGGTTTCCCACAGTGGTGCTGTGAGAGCAGGAGCAGTTCCCAGAATGCCCATTGTTCCCAGGTACACATCTATCTGCAGCAGCCCCTTCTGCAGCTAAAAATACTGTTTCAAACCAGCAGGGGCGAGAAAAGGACAAATGAGCACTCTCTGGCGGGTCATGCAGAGTATTTAAATGGCTCCAGAACCAGGAGGAGCGAAAACAAATCCCCAGAAACTGTTTCTTTTTAAAGGCAGCCGCACTGGACCACAGCAGACTTGCTTCTGCACAAAGACATGCAGCCCATGTGCCCTGTGCCACTGTGACACACACATTGTCCTTGGCTGACCCGTGTGCCAAAAAGGAGGGGAGCTCACCTCCCATCAAAGTTTCCATCTTTGACTTTGACAGTGAGTCAGCATGTATGGAAACCAGAAAATGACCCTTAGAACCAGGATCTGGGGACATGAACAAAGAGAGCTGCTGAGAGCTGGATCAAACCTAAGGCATCTTGCTGGTAAAAAGCCAGCACAGCTCCCAGTCATCACCAGTTGGGCCAGATATTTTGGAAGACCCAGGATGGTACGTCTCCATCCATCTGAAGGAATATTATTTTCAATCTTCTCCCCTCTCCTCCCAACCAGAGGAAAACCATAAGCACAAAGAAACCATGCAAAAAACAAACAAACCCCCAACAACAACAAAAAACAAACAAACAAAAACCCCAAAACAAAACAAAACAAAACAAAACAAAAAACCAGCACCATGAAAGAAATCCAAACATGAGCTAGAGCCAGCCAGTCCAGGAGGCACGAGCAGCAGTGTTCTCATGCAAAAGGGGTGCACAGGAGTCCCACCACACAGACACACGTCTCCAGCCCCAGCTTCCCTCTAAGCTTTGGGAGGTTGTCGGGTATGCACTCTACCCCGTATTCTTCCCTTTCTCTCTGTAAAGCAGGTGGCCTCGTGCAGCTGGGCTTGGACAGGGCTAAAAGCTCAGGTGGTCAGCATGAAGATAAAGAACACGTGAACATGTGATGACCACACGAGCACCATGTGAGGGCATCAGATGTGGTGCTGTGCCTCAGAGGAGGCCGAGGGGGTGTAGTGGGATAGAGGAGCAGAAAAATCTGTGGGCAAGACCACGAAATTGACGTCAAGAATTGAGCAAGGGTAGATTACAATGAGGGCATGCTAAGACATCACGTTGTCTTAAGAAAGGAAGCTTTTATTGATATTTTGGGGCTGAGGTGGGGTGGGGTTGTTTTACCTGTTAAAACTGGTCCTTAATACCTTTGTATTATGTAGTTCTTGATGCTGGCTCAGGATGCACGTCCTTGGACAGGTATCCAGTGTCTAGGGGATCACGTCATCCCAAAAGTCAAGATGCTTCTGTGTACATGGATGTTAACTGGGAGGACCCACAAAACTCAAGCCTGAATTCCACCAACCCAGGACCCCTGACCTCAGCATGGCCTTCAGGAAGGCAGAAGCTCACAAGGTAGACACACTTCTGCTCTCCTTCTTCTGTTTTTTGTGCCTTGCAAGCTGCTGTTTCTGTTGCCAGTGGACATGCTGCTGTTTTCTGTCACCTTCGCCATTACTGACGTTTTAGGGGTGTCTGGGATAAATCTGAGTGAATCTCTCCTGCGCTGAGGTGGCAGGGTAAAAATACATCCCACAAGAAACAGACGTCTGTGTGCAGCACGGCAAATGCTAACTGCTTCAGCAGTGAGGACAGAGGAAAAAAGTGAATCGGAAAAGCAGGACACACCCCGAGATAAAGAAATTCCCTCTACCAGTGTTGGTAAATACTGATGGCAAGAGAAAGAGCGTGTGTTAGACTGGAGGAGGAGGAGGGAGGTTTATCAGCAGAAGTGGCTTGAGGCTCCTCGTGCTGTTTCAAACAAGAGAACAGCCGGGAGTGGCAGAAGCACTATTTTCTCCACAAGATCAGTGACAGAGGAAATATTTGGATGAGCACTGTCACTGCATCCCTTCCCTTCATCACATATGCATCAATATCCTAATTTCACTTCAGTGTAATTCCAACAGTGTATCACTGAGCAGCTGATTGAAACCAGGGGTTTTTAGTCTTACACCAAACACAAATGGATTGACACATTCTAAACACATCTGGCTGCAGAAAATAGAATATTTCAGTGCAGTGCCATCATATCCCTAGTACAAAAGGCATGTCAAAATCTTTCATTTTATCAGAGCCTCTATATGATTTCAGTGAATGTAATTCACATGCCACTGTGGATTTTGCAAGGGTGTAGTCATGTCCTGTGTCACATCCTTGGTTTTAAAGAGATGCTTTATGACCAATATAACTCAAAGAGGACAGAAATATGACATGAAAGCCACTTCAGAATTTCTAGAGGATCAGAGAGTCAGGTGACCACTGGAAAAAATACAGTATGACACCGCATATAACATTTGAAATGCAGCCTGAGTGCAATTAGAATGATTGGCACATCCATTAGATTCAGAGGCACATATGTATTTTTGTGTGCCTTTAAATATAACCTATATACAAAAATGTGTAAAAAGAGATAGACATTTCAGTTTATTTTTAGGCAAGAAAAGGAGGTTCCTCTGGCTCCTTTGTATGATGAACATTTTTTGCCATTTGATTGAATAAATGTTCTTTCGCAGGAGTCTCCTAGTGCATCATCCCATTCATGGTCTGTCTGTTGTTCTTCAGAAAATTAACAATGTTCCCTTATGCCTCTGCTGGAGAAGAATTAGGATGGTGGGGGACATATGCTTAGAAAAAAAATAATTAATGATGTATCACTGAAGATTTCAGTGGAGTTGTAATGATTTATAGCATGTAAAATTCTATCCTATCATGAACCCACGACTTTGATTGAAAATTCATTTATGTCTGGGATATAAATATTATAAAAAATAGGCTGTTTTAGAGCATGTCAGCTTTTCCATTCCTGGACTTCCGGAGAGCTTTGAGGAGAAAATGAAACCAGAAGAACTCAGTTCTGGTCTCCAAAAAAGTTTGGCTCCATTTCTGGGACAAAAGGTGAACTCCCTTAATTTTGAGCTTTGCAGCAGTATTCATCATCACAATACCTAAACCACATCAGGTATTACAAGGCATAAACTGTTCAGTGATGCCACTGAATGATTCAGTATTCAGTCCCTAAAAGCATGGATATTATAATGCCATGTGGTCGTAAGGGAGGAGTAGTGCTGCATCCAAGTGATGTACTAGTAATTCTGCAAATAACGCTTGGGGAAGTAACTTGCATTTACTTCTTGCAAGCACGGATCAAATGACCACTTTAAAAATCACTGACTCTAAGCCAACTGTTTAAAGAGTTGAAAGCACAGGCCTGGGAGTTGTTGTTTCTCGATGCTCTTCCTGAATCTGACACAAACTCACAATTAATCCACTTAGCTTCTCTTTATCTCTGCTGGCTCCCTTGTACAACAAAGGCAGTTCTTCTTACAGAGCTCTTGTGATTGCTAAGTAATAGATGATCCTATGGAGTCGCAGAAAAGATTTCAGGTTAAAAGGCAAAACATAGTGTAGATAAATATGTAAATAACAAGTACAGAGACTTCAACAAGTTCTATGCAGTGAAAATCTGTAAGGGTATGTTAAAGATATCAGATAGAGAGGAAGCCGGTTAGGCAGCTTTTTGACAGAGAGTCTGCTCCCCACGTGCTGCTGCAGCCTGCTGTGCACAGAGGTAAGGAGCCTGTGGAGCTTTCTGCACAGGTGAGATGTGTTTCTGCTGGAAGGCATTTTGTCCCCCAGCTGTCTCACAGGAGCAGCTGAGTGTCACAAGGTCAGTGGAGTAGCCTTCAGTAGGAACCCAGCAGCAAAAGGTGTTTTCTCCAGACCATCCAATCGTGCTGTGCAGAAGAGTGGAAGTTAATCAAGTCTTGGAGATAAAGGCAGTGAGAACAACATGCCTACTGGCCAAGCAGAAAGAGAATCCCCTTGGACGGCATTTCTAACTAACCTCACTTGCATTGCCTCTTCTTGGGCAAGTCCTTTTTTCAACAGCTTGCCCCTGAAGAGGCCGGCGGAGCAGGACTCCGTGAGCTCCTGCCAAAGCAGCAAAGACATAAGCTGTCCTTGGCCTACAGGAGTGGAGAGGAACATCCAAACGCTGCAGGCCATGGAAATGTCTGTCCCTCACTCGGAGGATGCAGTGGGTGAGCACCTTCGCCCTCAGATCTCTCCAGACTCCATGACGACACCCGTACACTGCGATGATGCCTCAGTCTCCCGGGAGACACGGGCACCAAAGGGAGTGAGAGGGAGCAGCTGTCCCTGTGCTTGGTGGCGATCAGTCATGTCACCTTCTCAATCTGAGAGGAAAGAGATAATGCTGGCACAAGGACAGCAAATAAAGCCACAAGAACAATGCTGACATCACTTGGGAAAAGAGACACTTTTAGAAAGATAGAAGAGTGGAATTCCATCGCTGGCGACCTGAAGCCTGAAGGTACACCATGAATATTTTGGGGATAAGGTCTTGGTTTTTTTCTCTCTGTCCTTTTCCCATCCCTGGCCTGAGGGGAATGCCCCCTGGTGTTCCTGATCCACAGGTGCAAACCGAAGGGGAAGGGGGTCATTGCTCCAAGCTGATGGAAGACAGTCCAGTTTAGCAGTCACGTAAGGAGACAATTCAAAAAGGAAGTCTCTAAAATGAGCCAGCTGCTGTGTGCAGTTAGACACAGAAATATCTCTGAGGAGCCTGAGCAAAACAGCCCTTTGCATGGACACTTCATGTCCAAGGAAAAACCTGTCTAGCTTGCTGGCTTAACTCAGTAAAACATATGGTTGTTAAATATGGATCAAAAGGCAGCAATGACTATGTGGCTGTTTGTTCTTTGAAAAGGGAGAGACTGGCTTGCTTTTCACAACCAAGATGACATTGCATCTGCTGCTCCGTGCTGTCTCCCCGGTGAGTTTGCTCTCTGATGTGACGGGGCTTTAGCAACGCCAAGAGGCTGGGGCTGGCTCCTGTTCGGTATTTGGCTGACTCCACTCATTATAGTGGAGTTCTTTCAAGGCAAGAGACGAGTAACCAGCTTAAGGGCTTTACCTTTGTCTCCAATTCTAAAATAATTGTGTTTACACAATTGTTTTTACAATTACACTTGTCCCTGGGAGTTGATTTTTTAGAACAGATACTTGGTGTTGTTAAATGGAGCCCAGCGGATGTCCATCCTACAGGGTGGACATCCTGAGAGGGTAAGTGGGACCCAGAACTGTGCTGGAGCTAATCTCTAATGTTTTCACCCAGTTCTCTCTAGTTTGTGCGGCAGTGTTGAGGCAGACCCCAGTAAGTGCCAGGGCAGATCATGCATCCTGCTCCCCACAGGCAGCCTCAGCACAGCACATTTCTTTTGGCCACTTGATTTTCTAGGGAAGAGAAGACTACATTTATAACCCACCCACAGGGGTAAGCCACAGCCCTCTGCCCTACCGCTGTCTCTGTCTGCATGATATGCATTTCCCCTCATGCAAGGAGCTCTCAAGATGGCAGCATAACAATTTTGCATGCTCCCAACACAAAAATAGCATCCCATTGCTCCCAGAAAGATGGGATGTGCATGTGAGGGACCAGAACCTCGTTCCACACATGCAGCAATACCAGCAGATTGCAGAGTGTGTTTCTGCAGCAGGCAATTGCAGTGACACTGGGTGTGGTACTGGAAGGTTGCATTTTGTCTTTCGGAAATTCTCTGCATTACTGAGCTAATTGCTGAGAAGTTCACAATCCAGATTGCTGGTCATTTGGTAGGGGGAGTTAACTGTATCTTAAACCTCCCAAAACACACTCTTTACTTTCAGGCTTAGCAAAAATAAATGAATGAATGAATAAATAAAAAGGATTAAGCTGTGCTCAGAAAATTTCAGTCATGGACCAACAACTAGGCTCTTCAAAGTCTGGTAAATGCATAGACAGAGACTTAATTTGCAAGCATTGTTTCCAGTACCTGTAGCATGGGAATTCCACAGCCTCACTTTCTGGCTGTCCTTCTTCCCTCACTATCACTTTGGCAAGGTACCAGCCACTGCTTCCTCCTTTGCCATCATGCCCTATCCTCACCCTCCTCACCTGCTTCAGCGTTACTGCTTCAACGAAGAATTCATCAGCCTTTGAGAAGGAGAATAAAAAAGGTAAGGCAATATTTCTTCTTAAAAGCAAACAAACAACCCAAATTTATTATTGCAATCAAACCAGCATCATCAGCATGCTGCAAGATAATTCTTCACAAGATGAAGGAGAAAGTGCAGATTTACCAAAGAATAAAAAACCTGAATATTTGTGCTAGATGTGTAAGGTTAGATTTGTAAATATACGATCCGCCAGCATTTTAAATCTCCCATGTCATTGCACGCCCTCCACAACTGTAAAAAAGAGAAGTAATTTTATTATTAAGAAATTCATACAGAGAGGCAGGAAATCCAAGTTCAAACCCCTGCTCAGATATAAGCTTTCTGAGAAGTCACAAGCAGGTCAATTCAGGCCAAATCTACGGAGGTGTTTGGAGGTACTGTTCAAAGACTTTACACTGTGTTAAAGTTAAAGTTAAAGACAGCATTGACTACCCAGCAAAATTTAACCCCATTTAATTTCCTAGCATGCCAATATGGGCAGGACTGCCCAGGGGTATCTCCAGCTGCTCCACGAGTTGTGTTTGGAGGGTGGTGTGCACCTAACCCAGCAGATAAATACCCTCAATACCCCACAAGAGACATGGATTTTATGTCTTTTTTTTCTTTTTTTCCCCCCCCTCCCCGGGAAATAGGCTCAAATACCCAACCTACAGATTAGCCCAAGGGATGGCCCCTCAAGAGCAGAGCTCTGTTACCCAAGAGCTCACTGGGACCAACAGTCCCTGACGGCTGAGGGAAGAGAAATGCATTAAGAGAGAGAGTTACTCCTCTGGGAACCAAGCCAGACAAAAGCATTTGTGGCACACGTGCAGATGCACACACATGGCACGTGCAGGGTAAATACTGGGTGTAAACACATAGCACATCTGCAGCGTATAGCCCAAAAAGGAGACGTGACTCCTGGGGTCGCCATCTGGCTGAGATGCTGTGCTTAGGTAAGAGAAAGATAACCATGGTCTTTCGGTTGCTCTTCGCCCCCCAAAAGCACATCTGGTGGCAGCATAAATCCCAGCTAGCTCCCAGGAAGCATGGCGTCACGGCAGTATTTAGGCAAACACTGAAATTTATTGAAACGGTAATAATGATGTCATCATTCAGGACTCCAAACTGACCTTCAGAATGAAGACAGCTAAGCATTTTGCCACTGTTTAAAGCACTGATGATGGCCTCACATGTGTCAGTGCTACTTACACACTCGAAACTGCTGAATTGGGGATTTAAGGCATCAAAACCTCACTGACTCAGTCCAAGTCAGCATAATTTAATTCATTAAGCCTGATGCTCACCTTACTTATTAATGGCCGATATAAATTAATGAGTAAGTAACTAACTGGAACCACAACAGGGCAAACACCTAATTTAGAGGCATCTTTAAATCTTACTTTCTACACAGGCTGTTAGTTTGCATCTGCAGGCAAACTTTTTAAGTTAAATTGGTAATTAAGGTACTATTGGTTTAAGTGGCTGTAGATTAGAGACCGTACTGACTTAGCAACATTTCTTTTTAACAGGGTATCTGAGTTAATCAGTGTAGATATACTCATTCAGCCTCTTGAATATATGAGCTCTAAGTTCATCAGGATCAATTCTTAAACAACTTCCAATTCATTCACCAGCTTTCAGCTCCTCGTGCCAGGAGAGCAGTTTTCCACTAATAGGTTCCAGTTTGGTTTATGTCATCTGCATACTATTAATCACATAATTTGATTGCCAAAATTATTTTTCCCTTTTCATCCTCCTTCATGCAAGTTAGCCTATAACTTATTTTTGTGAATAAATATCATAGAATCATCACAGAACCCTAGAATAGTTTGGGTTGGAAGGGACCTTAAAGAGTCCTGACACCTTGCACTAGACCAAGTCTCACCCAATCCGGACTCGGACAAAGATAGACCATTCCATAAAAGAGCCATTATCTGTGTTTAAAATATTTGTATTCTCTGCAAACCAAGCATCTTTCTTTGGAACTGCACTGAAACAGCCTTCCTCACCAAAACACTCGTTTTGTGATCATTTTGACAAAAACAGCCTTCACCAAATGACAAAATGCCATTCTTTACAGCTTGGACTTGCCTTTTAAAACTGAAATATCTATAATGCCAATGCATAGGCAAAAAAAAAAAGTTTGCAAAGTCCATTTATGCAAACCTATATATATAATTTAGAAGCAGAATGGACTCTCACACTATATAATTGCCACGTTTCCACAGGCAGATCTTAACAGCACAAGAAATACTTGATGAAAGTTCTTTTAAAGTCTAGAAGAGCTCAGTGATTTCAGTGAAGAATTGGAAATTCTGGACACTCAAAGGCAAATTCAAAGTGCTAATGCATATTTCAGAAGCCTAAATTCAATAGTCTATTTTGAAAACGTGACCTCCTTTTATCTTCATTTTCTTTCCACTCTGAACCTTCAATCAAATAATGACACGAGAGATGGAAAATCTACGGAGTTCTGTGATCAGATTCTCAAAATCTCCTTCTGGAGATATTGATTACATTTTACCAGTCTAAGTTGGACCTTAGAGATCCAAAATTGGATACATATTAAGTAGTTTGACCCTATAGATCAGATCAGCAAACTATTTGCTTGCTGATACTGCCAATGCTGCCAGGGATTTAACTACTATTTGATTTCTTCATTATCTCCAGCTTTCCAGGGAATAAGCTCTATCTTCATTTCAGTCCATTTCCACCCCTCTCCATTCTGGACATGGACAGACAAAAATACATTGAAAATCAGTTTGAAAATAAGACATAAAATTGAGTGCAGCATGGTTGAGGGAGAATGGAGGAATTATAAAGGAAACATGCTAGGCTTTGGGCTCTGACTTTCACATTAAATAAGATGCTTTTTTCTTGCTTTGCCCCAGGGAACCAAATTTTTGCTGTTTTAGATGGAAGGGAAAAGGCTCCCTTTTATTTTCTGAAGATTTCCTGGAAGCCTTCCCTAACCTGAAGATGCAATTTCAGCAGTCAGAACTTAGCTGGGGAGCAAACCAAGAGACTCTTTCACGAGCACACATCAAGCAAGGGCACACTGTCCCCGACCTAATCCTCCCTCCAGCTGCAACCTGTTACGACGCTCTGTCGACAAGATTTATTCCTCCCTGCCGCCCTAGCCCGAGCTGGCAAGGAAATCAGCTGAGTTTACAAA
>VZTG01008549.1:0-96632 GCA_013397845.1 Melanocharis versteri | reverse complement strand
GGGGGGGGGGTAAAAAATTAATTTATAAGATCATCACACGCTTCAAAAACCTTGTGTCGAGGTGCTGCCGCGCGAACTTACGTTGCCTTTCTCGAATTTATTGACGGTGTTGATGCAGTTGTAGAGGACGCGCTCGCCCGTGTCCCCCTGGTCGCCGATGAGGCAGACGAAGACGTTGGCGTCCGTGCCGCTCCCGCTCACCGTGCCCGTGCACACCGTCACGCGGTATTTGATCACTGGGGAGACACAAGTTAGGGAAACAACCCCGGCAACGCCGCTAATCGCCGTTCGAATTTACTGCCTTTTTGACAGGCTTGTAATTAACTTGGAGTGTTCGTGCTTCCAGCTGGTACTTCTGCTGATGTATTGACTCGTAGACTTGCACGCTACCACTAGGAAAAGGGGGGATAAAAAAGCCAAAATAGGAAGACATGGAGCATTGAGAGAACCCATAAACGCCCTCCAAACAAGGACATAAAAATGCTGGCCCTTTTGAGAAAAACCTCATGAAGTGGAGCGCCCCTGTCCTGCCACCTCTCCTTCTGCCTTTCCAAGATGGCCCTGGGGGTGGGGAACCTTGCAATGTGCGTGGAGAAAACAACATTTTCAGCATCCAGGGCCACGGCAGGCAGACAAAAAGAGTTAGAAAGAGACAAGTGCTCAGAGAGGAATGGGCTCTTCATGTTGGATTCATGGGACAAGACAGGCCCAGTTGGCCCCATCCCCTCGGGACTGTTGTAATCACAGAATTGTAAAATCATTACGTCATAAAGGTTGGAAAAGACCCCCAAGATCATCCCTCCAAGAGTCCAAACTTCATGCAGAAGGTTGGATTGTCTTGCCTGCTTTTCACCTTTAAGGTCTTCATATGATTTTTCTGGATGGATTTTGATCTGCCACCTTCCTCCCCTGACCACGCCCTCCTCTCTGCCCTCCCATCCCACTGGGTGAAGGATTTCTAGGAAGAAATATCACAATGAAGAGCCAGCCCACAGACCAGCTTTTGAGAGAGATCCCCCTTTCTCCAGCTTGGGGAAGGGATGGGAAGCAGTGCCCCCACCCTCCCTCCAAAACCCACCTGCAAGCCCAACACGGAGGTGCTGCATCTCACCTCTGCTCAGCACAAATTCTCCTCACAGGAAAGTGCCTGAGTGAGGATTCAAGCTGCCCTCTCCACAGCTGATTAAAAATACATTTCAAAACCAGGTTTATTTACATTTTAATAGCATCTGCAATTACAATTACTCTTCCTCTCCTGAGAAACTGCTTCACTGCATGCAGATCACCAACGTCAGAACCAGAGATTTCAGGAAACGGGGCACTCAAGGTCTACAGAGTGTGGGTGCTTTGGTGGAAAGATGAAAAATCCCACTTGCTACCTTGAGATGTTCTGCTCTCCTAAATTCTCCCTCTAAGTAGATTTAATTCTTGTGACACAAGGTCAAGGCAGAAGTGGCCACTTCAGGAAGCCAAGGCAAAGTTCTGCAGCTTTCCATAATTAAATCTCCAGTTCAATTAAAAGAATAAATAGTTTGGATTGCTCGTACATACTGAAAGATGCATATGCACACACCACTGTGCTGTGCAACTTACTATATATTTATACATACAGCTGCACAAATTTGCATATAACTAAATAAAACTTTAAGGCCCAAAATACGATTGTCAAATTTTAGATTGCATTTCAGCTAAGCTTGCTTTCCATGAATATTCCTCAAACCTTGCGTTTCACATTCTAAGGGAGACCGGAAAAAAAAAAAAAATTACAAGTTTAAAAAAACCCCAAGCCCTGGAAACAATTGTGCTGTGGCCAGATCTCTCCCATTTCCCACCACAGAGAAATCTGCTAAAAAAAAAAAAATAATTATATATATGTATATATATATACATATAATAAAAGGCTGGGATTTCTCAGGCTTCATGCAGCTAATGATGCACACAGAAAATACTGCAGAGAGAAAGTGCCAGAAAGAGAAGTTAATTGAATTGCATCGGTCTGCCTGTGCATCTCTCACACAAAGAGGGTTTCTTTCTATTCAGGTCCTAAGCAAGCCCCTGCACAGAGCCCATGGCTCTCACCTGGCATGACTTCAGTCACCAGAGATCCCTCGGCGGGGAGCTCCCGCACAATCTCGTTGTCCTCTTCATTTATATCTAGCCAGCGGCCGCAGTTGAATGAGTATTTTTCTTTTGTCAGCGTTTTCAGCAGAGTTACCTTCATTAAACCAAAACACCGCATGAGTTCAGAGGCTTAAAGGCAAAAAAGCAACAAGATCCTGACAGGTTTTTGCCAGGGAGGCAAGAGTAGGTAGCAGCAGAGAAATAAAACACATTAATAATGAGATCGTCCGGTTTGTGCACCGTAGTGATGCATGGAGCAAAGTCTGTCACAGCTGATGGCTTTTCATTCCTTCTTTTTCCATTCACTCCATGGCATTGAGGAACTTTTGAGGGATTCTGTGGCTCTGAAAATGGCTCATCATGTGCCACTCTACAACCCCAAGGAGCAAATCGTGGATGGGGCTTGTGCTGCTGGTTCTTGCTGCTGAGAATAAATGCATTGAGGAAAAAAAAAAAAAAAAACAACCAAAAAATGGCAGGAGCCCTGACAAAAGATCTGCAGCAGCTTCCAAAGCAGTAATGAGCAAATCAGACGGTGGTCTGTCTGTTGAAGTGTGTAAAGGAAGGGTATGATGAAGGTCTGTAAAATCACAGGTGACATGGAGAAGGCAGAGAAGGGTCAGCTGTTGCCTCTTCTGCCTCAAGAAATACAGGGCATCAAATAATGCCTGTGGAACAAAGTTCTAAGCAAGAAAAAAGGGACACAATCAGCCTGTGAAGTCCTTGCCAAAAGGTATTAAGGTTGCTGAAAGTTTAAACGTTCAAGGGGAGGATGGAAACTTTGAAGTAATAACTGGGGAAAAAAAAAAACAACAGGTAAATTCTTTCTGTTTGGTAGATCAGTTTAGGAAGTAAGCGTCCAACAGGAAATAGTCAAAACCTGAAAGATTGTCAGGAGGAAGTATCATAAAGAGATGCTTGTTTTTTCTTACACTTCTGTAACCGTGACGTTATGTGACACAGGAGAGAGGATGTTGGGCTAGAGGGACTTTTGGCCTGACCAGTGTGGCTGTTCTATACTCTTGTGACAGAAAATGGAAGCCTGACCCGACAGGAAGCAAACCAGGCATGAAACGTGTGAGGACTGGAACGAAGCATCACTCAGGTTTCATCTAATTTCCTAGACCCTACAAGGGATGCACAAGTGATGGGATTCACGTGCCGTGAGCCTGGTGCATCCAGAAAACATCAGACTGGGTATGTACGGACAGAATGATTTTCGTAAAGTCACAGAAATATAGAATCATTTAAGTCGAGAAAGGCCTAAAATGAGTCCAACCATAAGAACATCAATGCATTTCATGCATCTTAACCAGGTTTGCTTAGAAAGTTTGGCCAAAAGGGAATCCTAGACACATTCTAAGCTACCTATTGTCCTTCCTGAACGTAATCTTTGTGCAGGAAAATAAGATACCACAGGGAAATATACAGCTGTGGAAAATACAAACATTCTTGCTCATCATCTCTGAACAAACTAATAGAGATGATTGCTGCGGCCCAAAGCCTGAGCAGCAATTTCTTTGTCATAAAAGACCCCAGCCAGAGACCTTCTCCCACCATATAGCAACAACAGCAGCACTTGATGCCCTCCTACCCCTGTAGATGGGTGTTGGCAGTGGATGGTTTCACAGCTTCATGACAATGCAGGAGAGCAGGATCTGTCAAAGCACGTTAGAGGAGCCCAAGAAAGAGCTCCAAGTGATAAATTGTGATTTACCAACACACCTATTTACAGATGCAGAGCAAAGTGAGTGTTTTGTTAGGCGCAGAGAGTGCCATTCCAGCTGTTCAGGAGGAGCAGGCGTGGAGCTTAGAGACGGGCTTGCTGTCTAGACAATCCAGGTGAGGGGTGACAGCATGGAAATCAGTGCTGGTAGAGCAAAGGACGCGTGAGTGAAGATCGTGCAGGTCACCCTTGTCATCTCCCACACAGCACAGGACTGCTCTCCTCTTTGCAGTCCCCACGGCCTCCTCCAGCCTGCAGGAGTTCACCCTCCATAACAGGGCTGTCAGCACTTCAGGGCAGGGGATGCTGCACTGGGCAATCTCTGCTGGAATCAGTTTTTTTGTTATGGGCGGTGTAAATAAGGCATAGAAGGAGTGGGTTTGCCTTTCCACACAGTAGTGGTGTCTAAGAACAGGAAGTTTTCTGAAGAGCAAGGAAAAAAGCCCTGGTAGCAGTGAGATGAGTACTTCAGTTGTCTGACACGGGAAGGGTGGGAAAGCGTGATTTTCACCATCAGTCTGGGCTGCTGGGAGCTGCCTCTTCCCATTGCACTCATTTCCCACAGACGGAATCACACAACCATTTGGGTTGGAAAAGCCCTCTAAGATCATCAAGTCCAACCATTCCCCCTGCACTGCCAAAGCCACCACTGACCCACGTCCCCAAATGTCACATCCACACAGCTCTCAAACCCCTCCAGGGATGGGGACTCCACCACTGCCCTGGGCAGCTGTGCCAAGGCTTTTCAACCCATTTGGTCTAGAAATTTCCCCTAATATTCAATCTAAACCTTCCCTGGTGCAACTTTAGACCATTTTATCTTGTCCTCTGACAAAGCAGGCACCTCAGAGCACTGCACCTTCAAGCTCAGCCGCCAGCTGGGGAGCACAGTGACCCAGGACTGGCACTGCAGACCTCTGTCACCAGCCTGGCTTTCCAGGTCTACCTTCCCTTGCTGTCCCCTCACCTTATTCAGATGCCAGCCAGCAAAGGGATTTCTTTTCTCGTGCCATATCCGAAGCTTATAAAAGGTGCCGAGATCAGGAAGCTCTATCTGTAAATGGGAAAAAAAAGTGCAATATCCATTTTTGTAAGTCAGCAAAGCATGCACACAAAGGGCACCTCCAAACATCTTTCAAGAGCTAAATCAGACAGAAGTCAAAAACACCAGCCTGTTCCCTGTTTTGAGAAGACAAGCCCTATCCATAGGCAAATAAATCATTTGCATCACCAGCAAATGGAGGGATTTCACCTCAACTTTAGAAAGATCTAATGGAGTAAAAATCTCATGCTGATGATTTTCTGCCCAGGATTGAAGCTAAAGCCCTGGAAAACAATACCAAGCCAAATCTACCACTTGCACAAGATTCATACCATGAATTTGTCAGTCTGTCCAGCTTCAAAGTTGTCTGAATTGTTGTCTAGCTTCATCTCATCTGACTTCCCCTTGTCTCCATATATCTGGAAGAAGATGGTGGCATCTGTTCCTGCATTTTTGATGTCACTTGTCCAGATCCACAGAGACCAGGGGTTTTCTAGAAAGAAAAGTTAAAGATACCTATTTTAAAAAGTAATTTCTATAGGGTGACCTGATGAAAAACATAATTCTCATTGTTTCCCCTGGTAGGTAGAGAGGGCAGGACGAAGAAAGACAAAAACCTTTCATCCTTTTCTGCACAAACATAATCAGCTGCTGCATGATGTGCAGGAATGAGATTGGAAATATAATTCTGCCATTTTGTTTAAAAGAAAATGGGAAAAACATAAACAACTGCTTTTCAGGTGAACCATGTTCTCTTGTAATACTCTACTAACAGGGTAATGCAGGGGTGTGACCCAACCCTGAAGGTTCAGTTCACTTGTCAAATACCTACAACTCAAGCCTCAAAGACCATAAAGACAGGGAAATATTCATCTCTCCTTTCATCAGCGAGAAGGAGTCTCCAGTTACTCGTGCACGGTGCAATGCAGCTCCAGGTAGATCCTAAACACTTGTCTGATCTGTGTCTGGAACAAGGAGGAGTAGGACACAGACATGTTATCATCTCATCCTGAGATAATGAGCCTCCTGAGACTGGACTAATTATCCCAAAAATGCTTCTTGCAGAACAGGTTGTCTCAAAGCCCACTCAGGTGTCCATCCCTAGTGAGGCTGCATCATGTGGGACAAACATGCTCAGAGCAGTGTGAAGATATTTTCCAAAAGGTTTTAAATTATTTAAATGACTAAATTCGACACGACTTCAGTTAACACTTTTTTAAAATACTACATGACATAACCTAAGACTGTGGCCAATCTGCAAGATTTTTATCTTCATCCAATATTTTAACCATAAGTCCAGTCCACCTGCAGCAACTTTACATTGGTTTACTTTGGTTTTCATACCAGAATACTGTTGTATTTATAAAGGTGACATTATTTCTCTAAAGAGCCCCTCATCTGCATTCTTTATTGACGATAATGTGTGTGGCCTCTGCAGGCCTTGCAGCACCTACAGGAGAGGGAACAGCCTTCTCTCCTCACTCAGACATCAGCTGAATTATTAACAAATCTTAATGAGAGAGTTGCCAACCCTTTCGGTATGCCCGAGCCCACACCAGCACGGCTTGACCTTCAGAGCACAGAATGGAATATAAAAATATGATGCATATAAATTAGATTTTTACTGGTCTACTCTGTGTTTGACTGTGTAAAAAAGAGACAAGAGCTACTGAAAAAAAAAAATGAGGGGAAGAGGGATCTCTCAGAAAAACTTTTGCCCCTGTTTTAATAATATACAAAATGATCATGACCACTCCTCTCTGAAAAGCACCAGCAAGTTTTAGATGAGCAGAAAAGAAGCAAAGAAAAGTCTGTGGATGGCATGTGATGGAGAAGCCTGTTCTCCCTGGGGAAAACTGCGAGTGCAATTCAGACACCAAAGACTGCTCTCATCTGTCTGGTTTGGCCTCCCTGACCTCTCGCTGGGGGAAAGGAGGAGTGAAGTATGCACAGAGGGGGAAATGGGACCTTGTACCAGGATTAAATGCTGATAGAGGGCTGTCAGGGAGAAACCACACAGGGGGAGATGTGGCTGAGCTAGGGCTGCAGGTGCTGGAGAAGGCCAAGCATTTCCACAAATACCCATCATCAACCTCCCAGGGCCTGCTGGGCACATTCCCTGGCTTCCCATCCTTTCACAGCAAGGTATCCAGGCACTTCGGAAATTCTCAGAGCCGGGGCAAATATTCCGCAGGGCACAAAAACCAGGGAGGACTAGACCTGGCACAACAGTTTCCAGGATAACATTCAAGATAAGTAGAGGAGGGAGTAAAAAAAAACCCACAGAATAAATACAAGCTACATATGGAGCTGCAATCTGCTGCAGGAGCAGCTTCTGGATGCTGTGCTGGGAGACGTTTCACCATGGATACCCCAAGTGAGGTTCAACCCAGCTTGGATCATCTCTGCAGAAAGGGACAGTCCTGTATGCACAGGGAGATAGGCGAGGTGACATAATAGGCCTTTTCTAACTCCCAGCCTTACACTTCTATAATCTGGCAGCTAAAGGTCAGAGATTTCTCAAGGCTAATGCTCTCTGTCTATCTCCTGCACTGCAGTGGTGAGGGAATTAGCCTGTCAATAACAATCAGAGCTGATAATAGGGGGTTAAAGGTTGCAGATGCTTCAGCTAAATGGACCGCGTCGGAGGTGCAGTGTGGTTATAACACTGACTAACATTTAGATAAAGCTTATTCAAATGAACTGCTGTTTAAGCAGGAGCCCACCCGAAGCACCCTCGGATTAAACCGTGTCTATTATCCTAATTAAAACACTCTGTTTACACACGGGCAGCAGCGCAGGCCGGGCAGCAGCGATCTGGTTTTTGGCCTGGTGCAGGACCAGGCTGGCGCTGGAGCGTGTGTGGACGGATGAACAAGCCCACACGGCACGGCACGGAGCAGCTCCTCCCGGCAAACGTGTGCCATTGCCTCCCTCGAGTGAAAAGGCTCCACGTCCAGCGCCCGCCTGCCTCGGGGGCAGCGTTTAGCAGCTGGACAGGGCTAAGACCTGTTATTTCTCTAAGGTCAGGAATAAAAACAGGTGAAGTCAGCAGGAACAGTTTTGTTTTATTTCCCATTCCTCTCCCCCCCCACCCCCTCTCCCACCAAGGTTTGTCTCCTTATTATGTTTAGGTTTTGTTTCCGTCTCGAATAAGAAAGCTTTGCTTCTGTAGTGATAAGCAACGTAGCCTGGCTTGTGTGCAAAGGTAAGATGATGACTGAGGCATCCCTAAGCCTAGTGGACCTTAAGAAAATGAGTATAATTCTTCAAAATATTGTAGGAGTTTAATTTTATACTCCCCTAAAGCAGTATGTTCAACGCTGAAACTCATGCCCCAACATCCAAAGGACGTGGAGCTGCTGCAGCCAGTGCAGAGGAGGCCACGGAGATGCTGCCAGGGCTGGAGCCCCTCTGCTCTGGAGCCAGCCTGGGACAGCTGGGGCTGTTCACCTGCACAAGAGAAGGCTCCAGGGAGAGCTCAGAGCCCCTGCCAGGGCCTCAAGGGGCTCCAGGAGAGCTGCAGAGGGACTGGGGACAAGGCCTGGAGGGACAGGACCCAGGGAATGGCTTCCCACTGCCAGAGGGCAGGGATGGATGGGATATTGGGAAGGAATTCTTCACTTTGAGGTGAAGAAGCCCTGGCACAGGTTTTCCAGAGAAGTTGTGGCTGCCCCTGGATTCCTAGGAGTGTCCAAGGCCAGGTTGGATGGGGCTTGGAGCAACCTGGGACAGTGGAAGGTGTCCCTGCCCATGGTAGGGGGATTGAAATTAGAGGACCTTTAAATGTCCCTTCCAAACCCAAACCATTCTATGATCCAGTGACTGAATCCACTTGAACCCGTCCTTGACCCGGGGTCTACCCAATGCCACTCAGGTGACACTCAGGGGAATGTTGCTTGTGGGAGGAAGGGTGGTGGTCACAGGAGGCTCCTGCATGCCTGCACCTACTTTTCAGCCTCTTCTGGCGTAGGGAGACCATTTCGTAGAGTTCCCTCTCTATGAGACCGTCCCCTTCATCTTCATCCAGCCACTTCCCACATGGGAAGGTTTGCTCAATCCCAGTGAACGGGCAGTAAACCACCACCTGGGAAAAGAGATTGGGAAAGTGAGCTTGCATATTCTGCTACTGGCAGCCCACAGGACCCTGGCACTGAAAACCGAAACAACCAGAGCAAAGACAGAGATGGAGATCTTGGCCCTGCTCTCAGAATCAGCTTTTCTGGACCAATATGAACCAGACCGGTTGCACAAATCCCAGTTTGGAGTACAGCTACGACCCATCTGTCCTGTTACTCCCATTTTTGCACCAGTACATCACAATGGGTCAATCAAGAAGAGGGGAAACACCAGAAGGGGAAGGGAATGGGAACAGGCAGGGTGGCTGCAGCAGTCAGTGTTGTGTCAGCGTGCAGCACAGGCCTTGCACCACACCAGTACATGGCAGGGCTCTGCAGAAAACACAGGGTCCAAAAAGCCTTCAAACACATCCATCCTAAGCTGATTTTGCTTGCCAGGAAAACTGAATTTCCTCATAGCTTCGGGGTAGGCATCTGCCTTCCTCTCCACCCTCCCATTTTCTCCTGATGACCTTGTACATGGTCTGGTGCTGTCACCAAAAACTGGGAAATAAAATCTCCAAACCAATTTGCTGAGTTGGAAAGATGAAATTACTTTCTTAACAATGCTGGATGCATGGGAATTTCACCTCAAAGCATGACCAGCAACCAAACAGACCACACATGAAGCTAATACATATTTGTCACATTTCTATTACATATTCATTACACTTCCTGTATACATGAATATCTGCTTATTATTTCCATGAAGTTATTTGGATATGAGTAGGGGTCTCTTGGGGATTTTTGGTGGTCATTTGGGAACATCCCATTCCTCAAAATTCCCTCTTATGGTCCTGGATCTTCTGGTGAATCTTCTTTCCTGGAGAGTATCTCAAATATGTGTTTAGGCTGTGATGCACTTCTCTTTATCATTCTTTGCTCTGGCACTCCATCTCTGTTCTCAAAACTGAGATATCTACCAGCACATATTAATCACTGGTGGAAGCAAACAAGGAAGCGTTAGCTGGCACAAAACTTATTAGTCACAGATGCAGGGAGTTAACACAAGGCCACATTAATCTCTGGCATGTGTACTAAGCACTGGATGGTACAAAACCAAACATTACCCATGGATATAGGGCTCACACACCATGTGTTAAACTTAAAAGAATCTTCCAACATCTTCCCCCACTGCCGCATAGATTTCTTCTCAGAGAAATATCAGTCCATATTTCTCCACTGCCTCCCAGTGACAGCTGTAGTCAGCCACTTGATTGGGTTTTGGGGGTGTTTTATTACTATTTCTGAGCCTCCAGAGCAGCATCTAGAAACTTCAGGGAAGTCTGAGCATGGATGATAACTTTGAAACGCTCAGCACAATCCAAGGCTGCGTTTCTGTCCGGCCCCTTGGGCGAACATCTGAAGGTGCTTTTGGAGCTGAGCAAACAATAATCTCCATCTTTGTGAGTGCAGAGGGGCAATCAACCCAATTAGCGAGTGATTGACTTATGCATCTAACGTGCCTTTGAGGCAATCAGCTGCTCCCGTGCACGATGTATAATATTGACTTGTTAAACCGGGGATATTGCCTTCCAAACAAAGGCAGATTTATTTATTTATTTTTGAACCGCGCTGGGTTGTCTGGGTCAGGTTAGGAATGGGAAACAGGTCTGACAGCTGCCTGCAGACAAAGCTCTTGGCAGCCTTGGGCCCAGTGGTAGGACTCAGTGACCTCGGAGGTCTCTTCCAACCCGAATGATTCCATGAGTTCATGACAATTTAGTCTCACCTTCTCACAAAACCAGCCAGAGCTGACGCCACAGTTATCATGCCCAATGGTGACTCTGCTGAGAGGGCTGAGAAGGGCAGCTATCTCCACGTTGAAGAGGTCGGTCCTGGCACGCTCAAATTCACCTCCTTCCAAGAAAATCTTCCCACTGTTCTTTAGGCCTTTGGAGCCATGGAGGATTACGTGGATCTTGGAGTTGGTGCCGGCTCCTCTGATATCTCCCGTCACTACAGCCACGTTGTACACAATGCCTGGAGGAATCAGGAACTTGGTTAGGGCAAAAAAGAAGGGAGGAAAAGAGTCTGAGAGTTATGATTTTGATTGAATTTATGTTGGCGACTCTATTGATTTCCCACTGGTTTATTTTAGCTTCTGACTTACACACAGTGCCATGCTTCATTTGTTTTCGTCCCACACATAATTCTGAGAAATACACATCTACCTTCAGACTGTCCAAGAGAAACAGGCATGGGGTGACAAACTCCCTGTCCCACAGCCCAATGGAAAAAAGAGTTTCATTTTTTCGTTCACTCTGTGGTGCTGATTAGGGGAAGAAGGGCCAAAGAATTGAATTGGCAACTAAGTAGTTTGATTTTGAGAGCTACCAAGCACCAAATACATCAGAGAATGCTGAGAGGATGGAGAAGTGTTGCTTTAAACAGTGGTGGCAAAATCTGCAGCATCACAAAACTCTGAAAACTTTGGGTTTATTTCTTTTTTAGCCTATAATGTTGCTGAAGCCATCAGGACCCCCACAGTCACCATGAGAACCCTCAGATCTCAGCAAAACAAGGTTTGGGAGAGGCATCAGCCCAGCTGGAAGAAAGAAAAATATTTCTGAAAAGAAACCTATTTACATAAAAGTGTCCTCGGGGGTTTTTTCCTATTTCCAACAGTTGGTCTAAGAATGAAAACACTTCTTCCCACAAGCTTTACCTCACAGAAACACACACCTTAAACCTGTCTCATGGCATCAACTACACACCTAAACACTATAGCAGCACGTAGGGAATAGTTGAGACCTAAGCCAAGTTTTTTTGATTAAATCAGACAGAAATTTCAATAGGGACTTGGGATGAAGCAAAAACGCCAGAACTCACTCTCTTATAAATAATCCTCCCTTTGAAATTTACATTAAAAATTGTACTCAAGCACACTTTACTGTTGATAAATCTTCAGCAAAACTCCTGAGAGCAGGAAAATAAAATACACAGTCAGGTATGGTAGAAGAGAAAGGAAGCTTTTTGGGATTTAATTACATTTCTTTCAGTTTTCTTCCCTTGATTTTTCCTAACAAGCAACCTGCAGGGAGGGATCTGCAGCCAGACCACTTTCCTCATGCACATGCAGGGGGAAAATACGAGGACTGCAGATGTTGAAGACCATACAAGGAAGTAAAGAACAGTTGTTACATGCATCATCACAGTGTTTGCCTTCATGCTATTAAATAAATACAGGCAGAACACTGTACAAATAATCTTCTGACTCGTGACAAGTTCTGTTATGGACTTTACATCCAGGTTTCTTTTAACAGAGACAAAAACTTTGGTTGTCTTCGATTTAACCATGTTTGATAAAAAAAAAGACTGAGTCAGGGCTCAGCACTGCATTTCTTGTTTTTTAAAAGGATATTTAGTTCTCCAGACAAGAACCTGAAGTACAATATTCACTAGTTTGTGATTTTGGAAATAAGAAGCACTTTGCTTGAGTGCTGGTGAGCAATTTGCTGAAGGTACAAGCTGTATATTTCATCCTCTGCCCATCAGCCCCTTATCCAGGTGCACCAGGTGATAAACCTGCATGTAGGTCCTGCACAGCTTCACAGGTGAGACACAGAGGTGGGAAATGTGTTGGCATTTCAGGAACCCTCACACAAAACAGCCTGTCACCAGCAGATGCTTCACTGCAGCTCTCCCTGAGCATAAGGCATTCAATCTCCTAAAGAAAACATGGCTAATAGCCTTCACTTCCCATTTCCCACCACGGATTCGGCCCACGATTTTACCTGTGGCTTCAGTGCCCCCAACAAGAATGTCCCTCTGTATTTTCCCATCATCTTCATCTAAAGCGAACCAGCGTCCAACTGGGAATTGGTACACACATTTATTGCCAATGTCCTCAATGATCACCTAAGAGAAAAGAGACACCGCGTTGAAAAGTGGCAGGGGAAAAGCAAAGGTTTTACACGAGGGGCTGGCAGAAGAGCAGAAGTTTAATGTACACACCCTCACTTTGTATTTAACATATTCAGTACTCAAGCAGATCCCACTCCACTCCCTAATTAGTACTGATAGAATTTCAGACAATCAGTGAGTAGAAACCCAGCTTTTTTCTTTTCTTTCTTTTTTATCCACTGAACCCACTCTGCATCTCTTGCGGTGTATGAGACCAGATGTCTCTGCTATCAAGACCAGCTGGCTGGCCTGTCTTCCTTCTCTCCAGAGCCTGTTTGCTGGCTACTCTTCTCCATCAGCTGAACGACAGCTCTTTGTTCTGCTTTGGGAACAGGCTGTGTTCTCTCTCCCTGCTTTAGAGCCTTGTTACAAAATAATGCCTAGGAATTTCAGAGCAAATCCAGACCATCAGATGAGCTCGTGTGACACACGAATACCACCTGATCCCAGTCAGTGACTACAGGGTGGAACCATTGCAAAGGCTGCCATTAAAACCCTGTGGCACAAAACAGTTTCTAATTTGGAAGGATTTGGCTCTTGAACCACGGTGAGGTGGAGCTGTGCAAATATCATGAGGTTTAACAAGGCCAAGTGCAAGGTCCTGCACCTGGGCTGAGGCAATCCAAAGACAGGCTGGACAGANCTGGCTGGGAGGGTGGGGAGGCCCTGGCACAGGGTGCCCAGAGCAGCTGTGGCTGCCCCATTCCTGGGAATATGTAAGGCCAGGCTGGACAGGGCTTGGAGCGACCTGGGACAGTGGGAAGTGTCCCTGCCCATAGCAGGGGGTGGAACAGGAGGGCCTTTAAGATCCCTGTCAAACCAGACTGTTCTACAATTCTGTGATATTTTGCTGAAACAAGCTGGGGAACAATATTCCTCTTTAATATTAGACTAGTTTTTTTCACTTCCTGCTGAGGTGTTTCTAACCAATATCTTCTGCTGGAGTCCTGAATCCTCCCATAGAGTTACTATAGTATTTTAAACCAGCAGGGAAGAGTACTGAGGGATTTTGGTCAGAGGAGAGGAAATCAAAATCTCTGCTCCTCTGCGTGGGTTATGTCTCAGAGGGGGAAAAAAAAAATCACTATTATGGATAGAAAGCCCTTGACACTTTTCTCAACAATGAGGGAGAATCTGAAATCTGTCCTTCCTGATAAATTTATGAAACCATTCTTTGGGAAACAGAGCTTCCCCTCCTGTCATTCATCCCACACCGTGCTGTTGCCTGTAGCACTTCTGAGTCCTGTTGTGCCTCCACAGACACAGACAGCAGTGTCTGCCAGGGCTGGAATTATCAGCGTGAGAGAGCTGAAGTGCTAGAGACTAAAATAGACAAGGTTTGGGAGAAATATCAACACTCCAATGCCTCTCTACCAGCTGATCCTCTTTGAGTTCCTTTTAGTGGGTTTATTCTTACATTTAGAGCTGGAAAACTGTGTCTGAGTACAAGCCACTCTGAAAACACAAGAAACATGAGAACAACTTTATGGAGTTGGAGTGACAACACTGGAGTGTCCAAATATTGGACCAAATTACAGAAAAATGTCTAAAAGCAGTAGACGATAATAGAGCTATTTCAGCTCAGTTCTCCAACCTTCCATCGGAATTTGCAAGGCCAAAGTTGCTTTTTACTTGATCACAAACATCTTGGAGGCTCGTGGCAGAATATAAGGTTGGTGTGTTGGCTGCAAGTAGTCACTATACCAGGTTTTGGCACTTGAGCAACCTCACCAACCTCATCAAAAATCATGCCATTTCACCTGTGATGTGAGAATGAGGGTCTGTGCTTTTTTGCCCCCCACTATTTATTACATTGAGCACAGCTACTCCGTTTTTAATTTCCACATTTTTCACGGACAGCCAGCATCGTAACTTTTCCTGCACTGTGTGGTGGTGGTGGTGGTGGAGAAGCATGTGCTAATATTTGCATGTGTAGTACATCAAAGTATCCTGTTATTGAGGATTTACAAATATGGGGTCAGGTCTTCAGTGGATTAAAACCAGCTGTGTTAAACTACATCAGCAGAGGAAAGAAAATGAGACTACAGGGAAGAGTCATAGATTTCTCCTTTTAAAATATTCCTTCAGCCATTACACTAAAAGCTGAAATACCTTCCTACCCCACAGCAGGAGATTAAAATGAGCAGGAGAGGGGAAGAATGGGGTCTTTGTGACAGGCATAAGTCTTTTGATGAACCAATGATAAATCACTTAAATTTGGGCAAGCTGTGAGTCTGCAAATTTTTAGTGTGAACAGATCCAACAGATAACTCTCAGATTCTGGTATTTTTTTGGTCATGGTAATGAGTTAAGTCAAGATAATGAAATTATTTTTGTCCTTCTCAGTAACCTGTATCACCAGCAATTATCCTTACATCTCTTGGTACCAGACCACTGAGAGGCTGAGATATTTTGAGCCCATGAGATGCTTATGTTGGGTGTCTCAGGAGTAACAAACCTTTGCGAGGAACCAGCCAGCAGAGCCACCCTTGTTATTATGCCCGATATTAATTTTCCTTAATTTTCCCAGATTTGGAGCATCAAGAGTGAATTTGTCTTCTGCTCCTTTTTCAAAGTTGTCTTTGTCATTGTCCAGTTTCCTCACACCTGAAGGGGGAAAAAAAAGAAAAAAAAAGGCAAAAAGAACCCCCAAAAAACCCCCAAAAAACCCAAAACCAAAAAAAACCCACCCCACAAAACCCCAAACAAACAAGCAAAACCAAACCAAAACCAAACAAACAACAAACCCAAACCAAACCAAATAAAAAATAAATAACAAGTCCAAGGAGGAAAGGGTTACTGGCACAGGCATGTTTGTAAGTGAAGGAATATTTAGGAATGCCACCACTGACTGAATCAAATATTCCCTAGATATCAGCTCTCTGCACCTAGGATTCAAGGCAAAGGCAGAGGACTTTATATTCTAATAAAAAGGTACCTTTTCTCAAGCACACAAAAGACCAGGATTTCCATTCTAATGTCACAGTTACTTACAGCTCTCAGAGCTTTCAGAAATATATATCCAGATGGCTCTTAAATCTTTTTTTCTTTTCTGTTTTTTTTTTTTATATCATCACATTTCCCTTTTATTTTTACTGTCTTTGAAAATCTCCAAACTGTTCAAGAAAGGCTTTGGTCACAAGCAGCAGATTCTGACATTACAGGACACAGAATTCTTTGCTGTATCCGAGAGGAAGGATTTATTTTCAAATTAGGACCCAGCCAGGGCTGTTGGCTTTTTCCTGATCTCACAGGGGTTTGCCTTTATGAAAAGTATTAAAGCTGTGCCCCTGTTTGCAGCCTGTGTGAGTGCTGCTGTGAGTGGGATGAAACCCATCCAAGGCACCAGAAAGAGGTCAGTGGGCACCTCATCCCTCTTACCTCAGAGGGGATGGATCATTCTCTAGGGGTGTTATTCCTCTGTGTGGATGTGACAGAGTGCCTGGACACCCAGCTAAGATTCAGACTCCCACTTTGGGATGTCTTCAGGGAGATCAGATGAATCCCCTTGCAAAACTCTGGAGCATTAATCAAGGATGAGCCATATCCACCAGGTTTTATAATCTGTTCAAGGACACTTGACAGACACCGTGTCATTATTTCTTGAATCTGACGGGATAGGTGCAGTGTAGAAGCAAGAGAATATTTGCTCCCTGGTTCCAGGAATCTCCAGGGATCTCCACCCACTTCTGCCCACGGCCCAGAGAGCTTGTTTTGGGCACATCTTTTAATATTATTAAATTAATTTTTTTTTAAAAATTAAATTAAAGTTTCCAGACCACTGTTGCAGCACAATCTACAGTTACAAATAATTGCAATATTTCTGAAAAAAAAAGCTATTTAAACTCAACTGATATAAACCTTGCTTACATGATTTTTACAAGTGGCCAAGCAGGCTCAGCCACCACCTCTGCCACAGAGAAGGGATGTCATTATCCATCCAGGTACCCGGAAAATGAGACACACAGCTCTCACTGTAATACACATTTTCCCTGTAAATACACATTGGTATTGGACCCTTCAGTGGGTTGGCACTTACTCCGCTGCTTTCTGCTGGTGGTTTATGCTGCATTTTCTCAGAGTCTGCTTTTTTAAATGGCAGGTAACTTGAGTCATGCCCACACCCAGCCACAACTGCTGCATTGCAGATGCATCTTCCAGGGGCTGTGGATGTGAGGGCCCCCAGAGCTAACGCCACCATTTGTCGTGCCTTTCACTCAGCCAGGTTGTTCTGCGTTTGCCAGATTGCCTGTGTGTGTGTTGTGCAGATCACAGGCCTGCAGAGCAGGAGGAAATATTTTAGGAAATGATTTGCATTTGAATACCTGTGTCTCCTTTCTCACCGAAGATATTAATGAAGACATCCGCATCTGTTCCGCTGCCGCTGACTTCACCAGTAAAAACCCGGACCACGTATTTGTTGACTGCAAGGAGGGAGGCAGAAATCCCAATACATTAATAACTAACTCAATGGTTTGATGCAAAACATAACATTACAGACCAATTCAGGCTGTGCCGGTGCTATCTTGAAAGCGTGGTCTGAACCGTGGCTCTTGGTACAGTGACCCCCTTCTCCACAAGAGGAATAAAATCCATAGGCAGGATTCTGACACTGTGTATTCACTGCCCAGGGCAAGAGGACAGATCACTCGGTTCGTGGCCTTGACACTGAAGAGTGAAATAGAAGAGAAAGTAGAAATTTTGATGTGGATACAAAGGCATTAAATGAACTCGGACCTATGGACCAGCTTTGCTTTTTCCAAACGTCGATGAGCTACAGAGTCTGCCCAAGCTCAGGCCTGACTCCTCTGATCCCAGCTCTGTCCTAGAGCTATTTTGGCAGCTTAGTTTATACTAAGCAAGTATTTTGAGGACATAATATCATAGTGATACAACAAGGAATAATTGATTCAAACTGAAAAAGGAGAAATTTAGATTATGTATCTAGAGAAGAAATTCTTTACGGGGGGGTGGTGAGAGATTGGCACAGATTGCTCAGAGTTGTCAACACCCCAGCCCTGGGCATGTCCAAGGCCATGTTGGATGGAGCTTTGAGCAACCTGGTCTAGTGGAAAGTGTCCCTGCCCACGGCAGAGAGTGGAACTGGATGAACCCAAAACATGATCTGATTCTCTGAAATGTTAGTCACACTACATGAAACAAAAATGTGAATGTGGCTACCCTTTCCTGAAAAAAAAAATAAATCCAGTCATCCAGTCTTTTTTATTTAATGAGGAAATAGTAGTAAAGCTCAGGAGCTGTGACACTGTGAAGATATATTCTCTATGGCAGCATCAAAACACAGTGGGTGAGGCACATCATGGACATTTCACACATCATGTCAGTGAGTTTGAGAAGCAAGTTCTTCAGACGGATCAGGGTGGGACTCACTTGGTTCCCAAGGACAGCAAAAGTCGGTTTCCTCTGGAACTAATGAGAAAGATCCCGTGACCTTCAGCGTGACTTTATTTGGGCCAAATATGAGCACCTTTCAAAATCTGCCACTGAAGTCACCTGACTACCCTGTGCCTCCAAGCAAACAGCCATGACAGACACCTCGTGCCATATCTCCTGTGAAAAATGAGTGCTGGAGGCAGGCAGCAAGACACAAAACACATGAAAATGAATGCAAAATCTGCTACTGGGCAGTACATGATTGCACACATGCCCTCAACAGGGTTCCTGTTACTGAGCCCTGGGTAGCTGATACTGAAAGCTCTGTGTTGTGTCACTGCTGTGCTCCTGAGTCCTGGGCACACTGCTTCTGCGAAAGGGTCAAATGCACACGTCTCCTCACACACAGATCCTTGGCAAAAATAAAACTTCTTGCACCACAGAATCACAGAATCATTAAGGCTGGAAAAGGCCTCTAAGGTCATAAAGAATCATTAACCATGATTCTTGGTTTGCAACTTTTTTTGCCTTCGACAAGTGCCAAGTTAGGGGGTAATCTTTCCTGGGCTTCCCAGCCAGCTGCAGAAATGGATTCTCTCTGGAGCCATGGAACATCACCAGCACTGGGTTACCACTCTCAGAACAGATCTCCCACCTCCTCCACCATAATCAGTGCATGTTAAAAGTTAGTCCAAAGGACAGCAAAAGCCCTGGTGCACATGCTCCCACTGAGGCAGAAGACGTGAGAGCAAACGTGTGAGGAGCGGCTGCTGGACCATCCTCTGATTTACAACGATGCTCTCAGCTCCCAGGGTGAGGAGTGCAAGGGCAGAGCCCAAACAGAAGGGAAAATCACCTGTCACAGTTTAATGAATGTGCTGGGAAAAGGCTAAAAATCGAGCTGACATCCCTGGCGCCCCATCGCAAAACATGCCATGGCAAATAAAATAATAATGATAAAACTGCAATAAATACTAAATAACAAGAAAAAGGAAAACAGAGCTGGGCTCAGACAGGGGAGAAAATGCCTTAATGATTCTCTTTAACTCTTTAGCTTCAGTTCACAGAGCTCTAACAACCCGCTAGACATACACCAACACCAGAAGTGTTCATTTGCATTAGCAAAGGGTGGGGATGGTGCAATTTACAGCTCCCACTTGGCCACTAAGCTGCTCTAACTAAAACTGACCCATTGTACCTCGCAATCTTTAATTACAGACCACATTTTGCAAGAAGCTCCGCTCCTTGCACCTCCTCTAGAATATTTAATCTGATGTCAGTGATTAATTTTCCACTCCACTTTTCAGGAGCCAGAAGAACCTGACAGGATAACAGGCTCCTCAAAAGGACAAGCTACAGTGGCTGAACTCACATTCCCCTCGCAGGATAAGGATTTATGCCTCTGAGATACAGACCAGAAGGACATCTCACTGCATGCAGAACATCAAGGAAGACATGCATAGAACAAGCCCATGAAGAGCAAGTGACCAAACACAGGGCAGGAAGGGCACCTTGTATGGTGCAGAAATACATCTGGCCAGCAAGAAAAATGCTGGTGAAATTATTTGCCAGATAAAACACCTTTAAAGGTTTCTCAGTATGGTTGTATTTCAAATCTAAGGTCCAGAATGACATCGTTTGACCTCCTGCTCAGAACACTAAGAGGTCCCAAGGGCTCTGTACACACACAGCACTGCTGTCAGTGCCAGCATGAAGAGCCCTGAGGAAGGGCTGACTCCTGAGCCCACGGATGGGTCATCATTTTGGACTGGTGGCAGCCACAGGGCACTGTGCTGTGAGGGTTTTGTGTTGTCCCCTAAAACATAAGCAAGGCTGTGGTGTGTGGCATGTCGTGGCATGGCTCTTGTCTGTGCTGCTGTGTTTCTGTAGGCAAAGCTACTTCAAGAGCATTGGAGATCCTTAGCTTCGGTCAGAGCACATTCCTGCTTCACCAACTGTGCCTAGCCTGTGCTCATCAGGTCTTTAATTTTTTCCATCTTAACAACTCTGAAACTGGGCACCCAAACCTGTCCCCACACCTGACCCTCAGGTCTGCATTCAGAAAAATTTCAGCTCCTCCATCTTCAAGAAGCAAACCCTGAGCCATGCTGAATTTTTGCCAGCACTTTCTCCCTCTCTAAGCAATTTGACATTCAGCTGCAGCAAAGAGAGGAGCTCTTCATGCTGCTCAGGGGTCCTTCTGTGCTTCGTACATCAGCACATCTTACAGTGACATGGTGGATGAGCAATTTAAATAGAAAGGGATGCTGCCTCTTAAAAAGACAGCGAGGATTCAGCTGCTAAAAGCATGCAAAAAAAGCTCTCACTGCAGCCAGGAAGAGATCTGCCATAAGTCAAGTACTCTTCAT
Source organism: Melanocharis versteri (assembly GCA_013397845.1). Taxonomy (NCBI): domain Eukaryota; kingdom Metazoa; phylum Chordata; class Aves; order Passeriformes; family Melanocharitidae; genus Melanocharis; species Melanocharis versteri. The sequence goes on along the minus strand of VZTG01008549.1, from coordinate 75,956 downwards.
TTTGATCATGGGTGGATGTTGTTCCCTATTCTTTAAGCCCATGGCAGGAGCATCTTTTAAAAAATACCTACTTAGCTTTTTTTTTTTTTAAAAATCCAAATACATGGCTCTGACTTAATCTGTAAAACACAGATCAAGATGTTGCCTGGATATTTTTTTTCCTGAATGCTTCTCCTAGCACTGGGAACATGCAAAATGCTAATGTAAAAGCTGTGCCTCCATCGAGCAGTGCACAGGCTCACTGCAGCACAGGCACGGGGAGGGGAGCTTTCCTAGGAGCAAAATTAGCAGCTTCAGAGGCACGTACTGCAAGATGCCAAGAGCAGAACAGCTAACAAAAAATCAGTAGGAAGAGCAGTAGCTATTTTCTCTTGTCTTTCCACTTTCACATTGCAATGCACAAGTGTAAATGCCCTGTGTGGTTACAGCACCTTCCTTTTCTTTACAGTTGTGTGTCTGCATTTGAAGACATTGCCCGGGTGCCATCTCTGGGAATCAGTGGGGTGGCACTGACGTGACCCTACTGCATTAATTTAGCAGAGGAGTGGCAGTCAATCAGCCTGTCTGCTACTGATTAACTCAGCCTCAGCTTTCAACAGCCAAGAGGAAAGGTTAATTTTGTGCTGTGGGCTGGAGTCAGGTTCTCTCCACCAGGAGCCAAGAGGTTTATGTCTGTGAATGTTGGGATGTGCTCCCAACACTGTTCCTGGGGGATGAAGGCGTGAGGCTGCTGCTCTCCTACTCCCCAGTATTCCCCATCCAGGCTGTCCCCACTGCCATCTCCATCCTGGGTGCAGCATTACCCCCATACACTGCCCAGAATCTTTCCATCCTGACCCAGCACCCCTGGTTGCTCTTGTGCAGCCTCTGTCCTGCCTCCAGCCATGGAAAATGCACGGACATATCCCAGCCAAATCCTGCCACCTGCAAGCTGCAGCTGACTGTCCAGCCGTGTGACATTCATCTGTTAATGTCATTTATTTAGCAATATGATATCGTGGTCACTTGAAGCACCGTAGGATGGAACTGCCTAAAGAAATCTTGTAGCTGCCATTATTTGGGGCGTGAGATAGCATGTTTACGCACAATCTGCCAAGTTTCCGGCAGCGGGAGCGTGAGATTTGGGCAGGAAAACCCAGCTGACTGTGCTTCACTACCTGGGGCTATCACCTCCTGCAGGGAGCGGTGGGTTCCCGGCCGTGCCTGCCTCCCGTGTGCCTGACCTACCGCGGAGCAGGGCAGGAGCATCCGATGTCTGGGAAATGTCACAGCCCTCACAGGCAAAGCACGCAGGGTTAAAAGCAAGGAGCTGAGCCCTAGGCGGCGATGGATTCTTCTCGTAAGGCAACTCTAGGCAATTATCCTTCTGTTTTCACAGCGCTCCCGAGAGCGGCAGTGTGTGAGATCCATCCTGTGCTGCTCAGCACGGAGCAGGCAGATTTGGGAAGGGGCTGGGAGGGAAGGGGGCGGGTAGGGGAGAAGCGCTGCTACTGTGTCTGAATTGCTGCTGGAAAAGGAATACTTCTGTGGTTAGCGCGAAAAGAATTGTTGTTGGAGGGAGAGGCAGGCGCCTGAACCTGCAGACAAGGTACAATTTCAACGTGAGTCTGCCACAGCCTTGCACGGGCTCAGGACAGTGGTTTAATATCCATGTGCCTTGGCTCCTGCCTGTCAGATCGAGTCAGTCTTTCCAGCCCACCCGGAACTGTCTGACAAAACCTCCTCTTGATAGAAAGGTCTGGCTTGTCAAAGTGGAAGCTCCTTTATACCAGTGCTGACAGCATGTTCCTCAGTGACAGAGTTCTTGGTCAGAGCATCCTTAAAATGTCAGACAGCCTATGATTAGGGCACAAAGCCGGGGCCTGGCCTCCCAACACATTTGATTCACAGCAGACATTTGAATTTAGTTCTTGTTTGTCCTGGCAGAGAGCTCTTCCCACCAGGATAAAACAACCTCTTCCTAGATTAGTTTCTGGTGACCTTCTGGTTGGAGGTGTCCTGCTGCTCTGTGTATCCAGCAACTGAGTCTCTGCAAATGCTGTGGAGAGGGAAACTCACCCAGCCCACCCATTACACCTCTTTGTGACACAATAGCAGGGACCCCAGAGACAGCTATGCAGAGCAAAATATGATTAGAGCCTAAAGCAACCCCTATAAAAGCAGAGGGGCTCTGCTGGGCTCACCAGCAGCCAGTTCTGTCTCAAAATTAAGTCCTGCTCTTGCACAAAGCAACGGCATCCAGATAAAAAAGACTTCTTTTTCCTCCTATTCAGATAAGCATTGAATTCAAAGGGTTGGTATAGAGCTCAAAAATAGTTAGTGTCTTTCAAGGGTAATAGACAGCTACCTTTATTGATGAGCTGTGCCTTCAGAGGTGGGGAACAGCGTCTTTAGCCAAGTGTTCAAACTGGAAATGCGGATTACCAGCACACCTGGAGCTTGGGGGTGCTGGAGAAGAAGAAGTTTTGCCTTGGGCAGAGCACTGAGTGACTTGATCTAGTTGCAAATGTGCCTGGTCATCGCAGGGGCTGGGACTAGATGACCTCTAAAAGCCCCTTCTAACGCAAAGCATTCACTGGCTGTGAGCAGCTCAGCCAAAACACGGTGCTAGCAGGGGAGAAACGCCGCAGCGCCTTTGCGTGGCTTTGGGGCTCCTGTCACTAGAGGCAGCGCTAAAGATGCAAGGCTGGCTTGACCCTGGTTCAGCGCTGCTTTAATCTCACACGAGCTCTCTGAATGTGCGTTCTGAAGAGATATTTTTGCTGTCACTCAGGGAGTCCCAACACATGGGAAAAGGAAAGGATTCAAGGAGCATCTGGACGACGCTCTCAGGCACAGGGTGGGATTCTTGGAGCTGTCCTGTGCAGGGCCAGGGTTTGGACTCGATGTTCCTTGGGGGTCTGTGTGGACTCAGGGTGCCCTGTGACTCCGTGATTGTGCTGCTCTGTCGAATATTGCATCGCCCTCAGCCACTGCCTCATGCCCCTCCTGCAGTGGAGTCCTCAGGGTCTTCAGGTCCTTGGACCCTTGGCTTCCCCACCCAGGCCAGAGACCATGAGAATTCACCTCCATTTCCTGCAGCTCTCACATGAAACCAAAGCCTGCATCAAAACGGTTAATATATTAGGATTCAGCCTGGATCATCCCTCTGCAGGGCCTGTGAGAGGCAATCTACCACATGCAGGAGGCTTTGCTTGTAGGATATGCTAAACCGATGTTCCTACTGCGACTTCACAGTGATGATGACTTTTTGAAGTGAGGTTTAAATGACCTTTCTCGGGAGACAATAGTGGTTTAGTTGCAGAAGCATGGAGCTTAGCAAAGGGCAGCCCACCTTGTGACCGCAGCGCAGAAATTCTTATTCATCTAGTTCTCCAAGATTTATCATTATTTTTCATTAGTTCAGCCCCAGGGTGGGAGCTCATTAAAAAAAAAAAAAAAAAAAGGCAAATAATTCACAAAAGAAATATCCGTTTTCTGCTTTCACCAGATCTGCTATTATCAGAATTGAAGAAATCATTGAGAATATCCTCTTGGGTTAAACACTTCTGCTCAGAAATAACAGTGAAATAATTTTACGGTATTGTCAAAAATCATATTGTTAGCGCTGTACTTCAGTCTTGCTTTGAATAAATCAGATTTTTTTTAAAAGTTACTTTATTTCAAAACTGATAGCTGAATTAATTTCCATATATAGACATAATTAGTCAAAATTATCACATGTCTTCAAAAACATGCTGTACTCTCTGTTTTGTATTGGGTACACAGAGATCTATGTACCAGCCACACACTCTTGCCTCTCCAAAATCTTTTCTCTCTATGTGAATTACAGATCTCTTTTTCTGTCCCATTTCAGGGCTCTGTGCATTTTTTGTGTTTTGAAAGTCACCAGTGTTTCTTTTTATTTCTACATTTTCATTTCTCATTCCTTTTACCCATCTTTTGAGAAAAAACTACAGGAAAAAAAATACATGACGAGTAAAATGTCCATAGCTGCCTCATTTTGGACACAGTGACATAAGCTGGGCAAAGTTTGCAGGGAGACTAAAGTCCTTGTTAGAAAAAAGGAAGTATTTTTGACAAAAAAGAAAAAGCATTTCTGGATACGCAGTATGCCAGATAGCATGACAATGTTTTTTCCAAGTGTTATAAATGGGGTGGTAAAAAATATTACTCTTTCTACAAACTCTGTTTATTGAATGCTTCAGCATGCAGCAAGGCCTCGTCCTGAACACAGAGGGTACTCACCATTACTCAGAAGTAAACAACTCATATGTATTTCATAAATATATTTATCTGCATTTTCCTGTGCTGATTATACACTTCCAGTTTTCAGAATAAATAAAGATGAATTTTGATGAGAAGGTAACACGTATTAATATTTCATTCCCTCTTCCTCAAATTCTGTGTCCTTAGAAATAATCTTTTTCCATTTTTCCAATCATGGAAGTTTCCAGAAGTGTGAAATTGTGTGACCTCGTTTTGAAACAACACCCAGGGGCATCCAAGGGTCATTTGGTTTTGAAAAGCCCTCCGAGAGCATCGAGTCCAACCATTCCCCCAGCACTGCCAAGGCCACCACTGACCCATGTCCCCAAGTGCCACATCCACATGGCTTTTAAATCCCTCCAGGGATGAGGACTCATCCATGAGGGACCAATGCTGCTCTTCAAGCCCAACCTTTTATAAAACAAGGTTGCAAAGCCGACAGGGCATCATCAGCAGGTGCCTCACATCCCAAATTCTGCTCCTTACCTCAGCTTCTAACATCAGTAGGTTGCTGGGAAATACTGGCCACAACTTCAGTTCCAATCCAGCCCAGCCCTTAGGAACATGCCTATCCCATGACGGAAGGAAGGATTTCACTTCTGACTCAAAGTGAACCATGTGCACCGATACCTGCTGCTCCAGATGTTTCCACAAGCCACAGCCAGGTCAATGCTCATAAGCCTTCAAGTCAGCCAACAGCCAACATTAAAACTCTGGACAACAAACTGTGAAGTCTTAACCCAAGAACTCTTCAAAGAGGAAAGGAATAAGCTGGCATTCACAGCTCAAATACATGAGTTTTAGGGCAGAGTGGATCTAAAAACCTCAGAGAATACCTAGAGTAGGTTAATGCGTTGATAATAAACATTTTTCTAATGTTTTTAAAGGCAAGGCCCCCCTCTGCCTGCATGAGCACTCAGGGAAATTTCACCACTCGTCTGGCTTTACTGGGGTCCAGTTCCCAGCTGCTCATTGTGACCTTCATTCACAGCCATTTCCCTTAGGACATATCCATGCAAAAGCTCAGGTGCACCGTGTATCAGCCCCAAATCGGGCCAGAATTGACACAACCCACAACTTTCCCTTTCAAAACTGGTTCTTGTCTCAGCACAGCGGAAATTTCATGTCTGACTGCAAAAGACCCACCCCTAGATAAAGAACAGCTATATTTGATCTCATCTTGCGATTTTTTTTTATATAATAGCAATAATAATAAAGAATAGCAATAAGTGACCAATTTCCAACATATTTAAATATGGAAAAATTAAAGACAATGCAACTATGTTGGAACTCTTCCATCCTTGACGTCAAGGTGTGCCACACCAATGTGGTCCTCACTTTCATTATTAATAGGCCAACTAAACTAAACTAAACTAAACTAAACTAAACTAAACTAAACTAAACTAAACTTTACCCAGAAAAAGTAGAGATTAAATAGTTCTGAAGTAGCAGTAGTAGTAGTAGTAGTAGTAGCAGCAGTAGTAGTAGTAGTAGTAGTAGTAGTTCTTCTGTAGTTTGATGTCACACATGGAATTCTGCCCTACTGGGAATATGCAGCCTTGAAGGAGTTTGACATGATTTGCTGTTCCATGGACATTTATAACCCATCATGTCCAACCCTAAATAATTTCAGAATGCTGGTGGCCAGAAAGCCAGATGAAAATCAATCCTTGGCTCTCAACCTCATTTGCAACAGGCAGGTTGCAAAGACTTGACCAAAATTTGACAGGTTAGCGTAAGATAAAATTGCGCAGGAGTCTGAATTAACTTTCAGCTCTCTGTGCTCTTGAACATGATTTTAAGGACCGAGTGACTGAACATCCCCTTTGCAACGAATGATTCTGCTTTCTCAGAGTAAAGCATGTACAGAGAATGGTTTGATTAGAGAGAGGTTTCAAGGGAAATCAAGAACAGCCAATACGTGTTTCCCTTGTTCTGAGTGTAATTGGAGGTTACACTGCACAGTGTCCAGACTAATCTCGAGCAGATGAGTAGCCTTAACTGCCCGTGGTCACCCCCAGAGAAAAGATGTTTATTGTTGGATAAACAACATATCATCTAACCCGACCAAACCTCAGCGTCTTTTATGAATCTGGACAAAACTCAGCCTTGCAAATATGTTTTGGTATTATATCTTGAGAAACCCTGCAACCCACCTGAAGACCAACTCTCAGGGCTCCCTGCTTTCCAGCCAGGTGATAAAAAGCTGTATTCATGACACTCAGGGGTGGAGAAAGACGCAGCCTTGGTGTCCCTTACCCACAAGGGAAAGGCTGGCGAGGTCCAGGCACATGAGAGTCACCATGGGGTGGGGGACATGAGGATCTGCCCGCTGAGTGGCACAGATGATGTGTGACCACTCTGCAAGTATCAAACAGTGGGCTGGGAACTTCACTTACTGGAACAAGCTTTTCAGGGCAGTGTTGGAGTCCCCATCCCTGAAGGGGTTCAAAAGCCACGTGGATGAGGCACTTGGGGACATGGGTCAGCGTGGGCTGAGCAGTGATGGGGAAACAGCTGGGCTCTGTGATCCTGGAGGGCTTCTCCAACCTGAAGGATTCTGTGATTCTATGAACTGACTCCTGCATTTCATGTCCTTTTACACCTCCATTGGGTCAATAGATCTCCCAGTGCAGCTGCAAGCTGTTATGAGCGCTCTCCTCCCCCACCACTTTGGCAGGACATCAGACACCCTCAGAGTCATCCAAAACCGGCAACACTCAAAGGAAAACAGGCACCTGGCTTCAGTGTTGAGCCTGTCCCTTGCACAAAGGCTCAGCTACAGCCATACAATCCTAAGGCTTCATAAACTCAAGCGAAGCAGCATAAAGCTGAACAATAGCCCTCCCTTGTAATTAATACCTGTAGTGTAAATTAATCCAGGCTGCCAATAGAAGCTGCTGGGTAAATAAGAATCTGTGACACTATCCCTGTCAAAGGCCTGTGGGCATACGATGCCATGGATGTGAATACAGGGAATAGAGGATCATTCAAGCAGGAACACTTAAGATGTAACCTGTTCTCCTTGAGAAACGCGTGGCATTCCGCAGGGAACCCGACAGGAGGCATTTTATTCGGATAAGTAAATGCAATCACTCGGGTGTCTGCAGTTGCTAAGTGTGGCTGACATCCTTGGTGGATCTATTTGGAACATGAAAAGCGCTCTACTTTTGGGCTTTGAGTGTGTGTGTCCGTTTTTCCCACTATATGTTGACTGGTTTTTGCCACACATTCTTTCCCGCATTTTTTAATTATTCCTCTTTCTTTTTTTCCCTTTAAATTAACCCCTCCAAAACTCACAGTCTACGGGAATTCTTTGTCTGGCCTGTGCTCCTCACCAAGAAAGAGGCTGAGTGTGCCCATAGTTTGGTCAGATTTGGTATAAGCACCAACAGCCCCCCTTCAAATAGGCTTCAGATGCCTCTTCAGTGAAGCAAAAATATGACAAAGAAAAGGAGTTTATTTTTTTCAAGTCCACATCCTGCCCACACAAAGCACAGAGAAGGTCCCAGCAGTGACCTCCAGTTCAAAAGAGGAAGGTAAATCCTCATGACAAAGACGAGAAAGCTCTCTTGGAGAAGATCAAAAGCTGAAGGTGCTGCAGGAGAGGGAACCTGGAGGAAACTTGTTTGATTACCTCCAAAAACATTCCTGACTGTGACAGCAAATGGAGCATGAAAGCAAAGCATGAAGCTAAGCTTGGCAACAACAGTGTCTGAGTGGTTTATAAAGAAAATAAGAAGAAATAAATGGATTGAAGATGTGATTGAAGAGACATAACCAGAAAGGAGAAGAATACGGCAGTGAACTGCTAATGGGAACACAGACTTAGGAGGGAATTACTAATCTTTCCTTACATAAACTTACATAATTTTTCATTATCTAGGGGCCTAGAAAATGTTAATACCTGAAGAGTAAACATCATTATTTAATCCATTGGAAAGAAAACACAAAATACCCTAAAACCCAATCAAATTCAGGGCAAATGACTTGTATGTACAAAAAAAAAAAAAAAAATCATATCACAATCCCATTTCAGACTTTTATGGATCCAGAGGGAGGCAAATTAATTCAGATACACTTACGTTTGCAGCTGACAGCTCACCACAGCAGTCTGGGGATGTTTATCTTTCATTAATTATGGTTCAAGGGGAGCTGCAACCTGAGATAGCTGAGCTAACCCTCTCCTCTTACAGATTCAGACCTGCCACCTGGAAGGCGTCCAACCCTTCACCCATGCCTCTGGCCTCAGCCCAGCTCCCGCCCTCGTGCGGGCAGCTGCAGAGCCCAGCCCGTGCCGCTCAGGAGTGGGGGTTTATCTCTGAGAAAGGTGGTGAGAGACTGGTGCATCTCTGGCAAATGCCTGCCTAAATCTCTTCTTTCACGCTCGGGAGACGATCTTGCTCATATTTATCCCAGGCCAAGCACGTGGAGAGCAGTTTATCCAGATCCCAGGGCCGCTTCTCCAGAAGAACAAGCGCTCAGGACTGGCTGTTCTGCTTGTGAAATGCAAAGGAGCTCCAGCAATTTCATTGGAGCTGCACTCTCCTGTACCAGCTGAGGGTTTAGCCCACGAGTCCTTTCCTGCTGTGAGACAGGTGTTGAACAGGATGGAGGAAATCACACACGTTCCCTTGAATCATCTCTCCCAGGCAGGGGCAATAATAAATTCAGATACGGTGTTGTACCATTTAAAGATCTATTAAGATTGAATGGTTGATTTCCTCCTCAGGGGAACCTCTCCTTAATCGTACATTGCTTTGACTCATGCACTACCTTCACCAGAGCCCTCCTGCTCCTCGAGTGTCCTTCGATTCTCCATTTCACAAATCAATTTGGATTAGAAAAGCAGCAAGATACCTCAGCACACACAGCCCCAGTAGTAACTGGGTGGGTTTTTGGCAGACAACGTCTCTAGACGTTATCTCATTCCCTTATGGCAGCCACCCTGGGGATGTCTGCCTTTTCAAAATGCTCCAATATACATTTCTTGTCAATGGATATTACTTGTGCATGCTAGCTAACATGCAGTATCCTTTAATGCTTACATATTCAACATACCAGCACTCTTTTAGAAGGTTGTATCTCAGTAGTGCAAAATTACTCAACAATTCTGGGTCAGTTTAGTGTATTCTTTCACTGTTAACATGACCTCTATAAAAATAACAATACTTTGCCCTTCTAGAGCATCTGTCAATGCTCAAAGCACCACTTAAGGCTGGCAATAAATTGGTTTTACCAAATAATTGCTCCTAAGTGGTAATGTCAGCAACATTATTGCAAGACATCTACTAGTTATTCTCAATAAGATTCAATCCTAGCAAAAGCACTAATTTCCTCTTTTTAGCACCGAGCCACGCAACTCTCCTTCCCCACAGACCTGCGGCTGGTGGCCTTCACTTCCACACCCAAAATTAAGCTCCCAGAAAGGAGCATTGCCCTGGCGAGTCTGTCAGGAAAACACAACTCCGTTTCCTCGTTAGCACTTGCAGATGGAGTGCTGACATCCCACCTGAGGCCGGTTTGCTGGCTCCTCTTTCACATCTCGCTCGCCTTCCCACTCATGTTACACGCACCGTGCATCACCGCGTGGCCGGCACGCTGGTACCAATTTGAGAGTACATGTCTGGTGTGCAAGCTGTCCTGGCTTCCTTTCAACATCATTAGCTTAAAACCACGCTGAAAGAACAGGCACCGGCTCAGTGTGGGTATCATACACACGGAGTTACAGCAAAAGGGTTGGCTTCTTCATGGAAATTTCCTGCAGGACATCACCAGAGACTAGAAACACTTAATTTTATGCACAGGACTGCAACTACGCTGCCTCTTTGGGCAGCACACAGGGATACCAGCCACGTCTTCCAGGGTAGGATGCCTCTCATCTACATGTAGCTATTCAATCTAATTTAATGTTGTCGTCAGAGATCCCTCAGTACTCAACGAACGAGGGGAGCTTCTCCAAAAAGTGATTTATCCCACCCTAGGACGTCAGATCTAATGCTGGAAGAAGAAATTACCCTCTGGAGACATCTTGCATCTTCCTATATCTCTCTCCACTGACTATAAAGAAAACTTAAATTAGCTTAGACTACACAATTACTTTTTATGTGATGAGATGGTCTCAAAGCAACCCTGTCCTTTTTTTACAAGGCACCAGAAAGCCAAGGGGTGGTTTTTTTTGTTTTTGTTTTTGTTTTTGTTTTTGTTTTTGTTTTTGTTTTTTTGAGAACACTTACTTTTGGGCACATCCATGGGATTCAGGCTGCCAATGAGGTCTCTGACATACAGTCCATCCCCATCCTCCTTGCTCAGCCAGTTGTTGCAGGGGAAGTAAAACCGGAGGTGAGGTCTGTTCATGTCGGTCACGATCACACGGTCGAGGAACCATCCCGCGTTCAGTCCGGTGTTGTCATGCTCAATCCTAGAGGAGGAACAGCTCTGTTTCGCTGCTCTGGTTAAGACTGGCCACTGGCACCGTAATTTTGTGGAATATTATATATTAGGCAAGGCTGGAGCAACCGTACACAGATTTCCTGTTTATGGCTGTCTATCCAAAGAGTTTCAAGGAACTTACGGGCTTTTACAGGATATATTAAAAATAACAACCTTCCATATGGGCAGAGATCACAGGTGAATCTGTTAATGCTTTATCTGCAAGGAGATGCTCACAAATATACATACACCTCCACGTTCATTCAACATATGCATTAATTTACCTTGCACTGCATATCTAAAACATAAGGGACTCCCTTCCCACCCAGTACCCCTCCTGCTCTATTCTCCTCTTACATTGTTTTAACCACCTCTTCCCAGCTTTCTTTGTACTACTTACTAATTTTAAATTTTGTATCAGTCAGTCAGACAGTGGTTAAACATAATAATTACCATTTACATTACACTAAGTTAGCAAAAGTAGATAGCAAACCCCATTTACCTCCATTGGGACATAAAAACAGTTCTAAACGTCTTTCCCCGTGATTGCATATGACAGAAATACAATTCTTGGTGGGGAGCATGGATACTTATAAGCAATACCGTAGGTGATTTCACACTTCAGTTCAAATCCTCGGCAGTAAACAAGCTTTTACCACCCCTTAACTTCACCTTGATGGGAGCATGTTAAGAAATAATGAATAAAACATGGCAATGCTTAAACCTCTACAGCCTGTTATTCTATTAGCACCTCATGGAGCAGGTACTGTGGTAGCAGCGCTGTGCAGGTACCTTATTTTCTTTATTTGTCCGACGTTATTGGTTTTCACTCGGAACACATCTGTTTTGCTCCTCTCAAAGGCCGTGCTGCTCCTGCAATGCACATGCATCAAAAGGAACGGTGAAAAACCAGCAGCCTTGACAGCAAGCACGCAAGTGCTAGCGTTTAAGGATAAAGAAGTGTCATTCCTAATGCTGGAAAGACCTAGTTTTCAATGCCCTCTCCCCTGCGACAGGTTTTGGATGCTCTAAGTACTGACATTCACCAGACTTTTTTCCTTCTCAGACCCCAAGAGTTCTTCCAGAAGCTGAGGCAGAAGCTTTGGAGGAAATGCAATGCGCTTTTCATCTCAGAGTCCCACCCCCAGGCGTGTCCTCTCCTGTCATCCTAGCCTCCAGGCATCAAGCAGACCTGCTCCTGGTGATGGAGCAAAGGGGGTCCACAGCCCAGCAAGTTCCCTGCGTGGCCACAGATCTGCCCAGAGCTCAGCCAGAGATAAAAGCATCCAACAACATCCAGCTTTCCAGGCCCATGCCCCACCACTTTTTTCAACAACTACCGAAACTTTGATGCTTCCTCCTACAGTTTGTGTCTCATTCCAAGTAAAACAATTGTAGGCAGGAAGCAGTTTGACATTTTTGGTGAAGTGTTAAGTGTGCAGTTTGTGTTTCACAGGTGCAAGTGCAGAAGCAATATAAAGTCTATTGGCCCAGGTCAGAGGATGTAGAATTTAATTCCCAGTTCTGCCTCTAGCCTGTGGTGTGATCCTTTGCAAGCACCTCTATCCTTTTCTAAGCTCGTATTTTCCACCAAAACACTCTGAATAACATCAAGGGAAAGCTCTGAAGATGCAGCCTCTCCCACCTGCCCTCCCTGATGGGCCCCCATTTCCCCTGGGCCGCTAAGCATGGCTACAGATGATTAAACACAGCAAAATCCAGAAGTCGTATTAAAATGAACAAGAAACCACAGCACTCGAGCAGTGTAAAGCCACAGTGACAAGCGGTTTGCATGTAGAAAGTTAATGAATATTAATAATCCCAGCAAGGGGGTTTGGCTTTGCTCACTGCTCTTCACGTCGCTGAAGGACCCACATGTGCCTTGCTTACGGGTCGTGTTGTGTTCTGCTAAGCCCATCCCCAGCCTTCCTCCTCCTCCTCCTCCTCATCCATTCTGCTGTTTCACGCCCCATGCCGGGAGCAACGCCAGCGTAGGAAAAGGCTAAAATGGTTAACCTTGCCGTGGAGACAAGAGACAATTAAACCCGCCTCAGCCTCCCCCAGCCTGGCTGCCGGAGAGAAAACAGCCAGCGAGTGCAAGGCAATTAGTCTGTCAGGCTTGAATGAGCATGGTAATGACAGCAGCTTCTCCCCGCGTTGGCTCGGAGATCGATGCAGCGCTGCAGACTGCTACGGAGATGGCGTGAAAGTATTAAGAGAGAATGATCAGCCCAGAGCTCTCAGTGCAGCAGTCCCACTGGCCGCTGGTTTGCGGCAGTCCCGCCGCCGCGCTGGGCTCTCTCAGTTGCTGGGATGGATGCTGGGGAGCAAACCTCCTTCTGCAGAGCATCCACAAGTGCCCACTGAGCAGATGCTTAGTGCATCCTGAAATAGCCTGGGGAAGCATTGGAAAACGTGACATAGTCCAGGAGTCAAACCCCTGGGAAGTCTTGCTGTCGAAAAGTAGGGAGAGTTTTGACAAGTCTCTTCCCTTGAGATGGATCTGGAGCATCAACAGCACAGGGAGAGAAAAATCCAGTCCTTCCTTTGAGCACTGCCAATTGTGTGGGGAGAGAGTGAGTGAGGGAATATCCCACAGTGAATGGCTACACTGAAATTTAGCCTTAAAAAATAAGAAGGAGTGAAAGAAAAGGAGAAATTACAGCTGGGCCATGTCACAGTCTGGTCCAGGCTAGGACTAGGATGAGACATTCACAGCCAGATTACCAGAAGGAACTTGTTACACCAAACAATGGGGCGCACTGGCTTGCACAGCCCTGGTGACAAATAAAGCAGGAAAAATATGACTTGGAAATTGCAGCACTAAATTTTCAATGTTCAGTCTTGACTGGGTTCAAACCCAGGGATCTTAGACCATAAGCTTAGTCTAAGGATCTTCTGAATTTCACTAGAGCCCTGTCATTAATCTGAAATAAGAGGCCAGGGCAACTCCAGAAATATGTTTCAGCTGGGTTTGTTATTTGATGTATTTGATTGGCTCTAGCAGCTCTATTTTTTCTATATTCTGTTGCGACATTTTTCCCAATCTCTTTGTAAGAAACATCCAAGGAGCTTCGTCAAAGACTAGTATGTGAAATCCTTATTTATACATGTATATTTATATATTTTTTTTTTTGTACCTGAAGCTGTTTCCAGGTTCTTTCAGTTGAGTAATTGCCTGCAGGCTGCACTGCTTGTGGTGCTGCAAATGTACAATCATTCAGAACACTTTGTCCCCTAGTTGGGCTAGTGGTGCTGCTAGAAGTCGCCGCCAGAACTGGTACATATTCAAGCATAGCATTTATAAATCCCTGCATTCATCTCCTCTGCAGGCCATGGGCACAGACAACAGAGCCAGTGCCATAAGGGTTTTGTTACTTCTTGGTGTGTTGACAACCAGAAAGCTTCAATAATGCAGTTTTGTATGCAAAAGTACATAAAATAAACATTTATACAAGTCAATATTTTTTTTAAATGAAGGGGAATTAAATAGAGTTGATCATCCCACCACCTTAATAAAAGTCACATTTGAAATGGAAATTTTGAATGTTTGTAGATAATAGTCCCCCCTTTTGATCAGCTAACAGCACCCTTTTCACAGCTGAGTTCTTAGGAACAGACAGAAAACGTGGGTACTGATCACAGCAGAGGCATAAAAATAATGACCTTCAGCAGTGACGGAGTAACCTAAACCAATTTAGCTTTGAATCCCTGCTTAACAGGCATTTAAACTCCTTTCCATTAGCTGTTTTACCTGAAAATGCCTTGTACACACAGAGCTGCCAGCAAAAGCGCCATGGATTAAGGGCTGCACAGAAGCACAAAGTGTTATTGTGGATGTCAGTTCAAACGAAATTTAAAAAATGCTCCATTAAACCATTAGAAAGGGTCAGTTCTTGGTTGCATCTCCCTGAAACGCTGGGCACAGGTCTGCCTGCTCCTGCCACTGATGTTTAGCAGCAGACGGAGGAGCCGGATATTGGGGTTGATTTCAGAAGGTCGTACAGCACAAACCATCCTAATGCCTGCCACTCTCTAGGAAAAAATAAATACTACTTGGTTCACCTGCTAGGTCAGAGGAGTTTCTCATGCACTACAGGTGGGCAGTGTAGAATATCACAGAATCACACAACCATTTGTGTCGGAAAAGCCCTCTAAGGACATCGAGTCCAACCATTCCCCCAGCACAGCCAAGGCCACCACTGACCCATGTCCCCATGTGCCACATCCACACAGTTTTTAAACCCCTCCAGGCATGGAGACTCCACCACTGCTCTGGACAGCCTGTGCTGGGGTTGGAAAGCTCTTTTGGTGAAGAATTTTTCCCTAATGTTCAATCTAAATCTCCCCTGGCACAGATTGAGACCATTTCCCCTACTCCTGTCCCTGTTCCCTGGGAGCAGAACCCGACCCCCCCGGCTGCCCCCTCCTGTCAGGGAGCTGTGCAGAGCCAGAAGGTCCCCCTGAGCCTCCTTTGCTCCAGGCTGAGCCCCTTTCCCAGCTCCCTCAGCCACTCCTGGGGCTCCAGCCCCTTCCCCAGCTCCGTTCCCTGCCCTGGACACGCTCCAGCCCCTCGGTGTCTCTCTTGTCCTGAGGGGCCCAAAGCTCACCCCAGAATTTAAGGTGTGTCAGAGCTGAATTCAGAGGGACAGGAAGGAAATTTCTTCCCAAAACCACACAATGAACCCTGCTGTCTCCCCATATATTTGCAATTGCTATAATGCTCTCTCTCCACATCCTGCTTCCATGTAGGATTTCCACTTCCACCCCTCAGCAAGTATCATCTGTAAGGGTGGCATGAAAAGGTGTCCAGGATGAGCACTGGTCTATCCCTGTTGTTTTCCTGGCTTGAAAGTACAGACAGCTTTCCTCATCCTCAGGTTGTCTAATACACATTATAGGCTGTGTGAATCTGTATTATCAGGCCTCTGGCTAAGATGGCATCTTGCCAGAAGATGCAAAAGTTATTGGAAAAATGCTGACAATGTGTTGGCCTCACCCGTCTGTCCCTCCCTACACATCGACTATCGATCACTCCTGGGGAGAGGACACTGTCCTGTACAAACTAACTACAAAAAAATCCCCCATATGTTCAAACCGTATTTACTCTTAGCACAGAGCTCCAATAGCAGCATCATTAACCTCCTCCTTGGAGCAACACATACTCCAGGGAGTTTGGTCTGCAAATATTTAGCCAAGACTGCTGTCATGGAGCTGACAGCATCAGTCAGCGGGTGGCTGGAAATACCACGTGAGGCAGCATACGTCCAAAACCACTCCAGATGGAAAAGAAACCAGCAGAATAGCACAGCCACTGTCACTGTCTGTACCAAGGACATTATCGACCAGCGGAATGAATCCTGCTTAAACAGGTACAGAAAAATTGGTGGAAGAACAGTCCCACTTGAAAGGGTTTAATTGGATGGGATGAATTGCTCAGGGCTGTAGCAGTGTGATGACACCCGGGAGCCAAACGCCAGCCCGAAACCGTGGGAGCCTGAATTTACCCCGAAACTTCACAAAGTGCCATGGGACACACAGACTCTGCCTTATCCATAAGCATTCCAGGTACAGATCCAGACAGCCTTAATTACAGACACTGAGTAAGTGCTCCTTCACTTTGTACTGCACGGAGCAGCATCATCTTCATATCAGTTTTTCATCTTTGGTGGTGTGATTTGCATAAACAAAATAAAGTAGTGGTGTTTAATTTAGACAATTTTAGCTATGCCTTATCATAAAAGCATTGAATCATAGAATGTCCTGGTTTGGAACAGACCTTAAAGATAATTTCTTTCCAACTCCACTGCTCTTGGTGGGGATGTCTTTGTTATCTGCAGTTTGGCTGTTATTTTCTAGAGAAACTGTGTGCAAAGCAGACAGTGCCACCAAGAACAATGCCAAGGTTGCTCAGTATTAAATTAAATTAAATTACATTTTTAATTACATTCACTTTTCCAGATTGAGGTAAATTTTATTCTGTTGAAAATTTTCATCCCTTTCCCATGGAGAAATATTTTTAAATTTTTGATGAGAATAAGCTCAGGCATATTTAAGACAGACATTAATGTGTTGGGATAGGGGCAGGATCTTGAGCAAGACAGAATGGTTGAGTTCATTCCAGGAATACACCTTACCCTCATCCCAAGGGGAAAACTGGCCAGGTTTTACAGTCTGAAAAATGCAGCTGACACTTGATCAGCAGGGGCCTAGGTCTAGCAGCTGAATTCCCTTAAAAGTCTGGCTATTTTAAGCAAAATCCTGTTTTTCTCTCCAAGGCTTGACCTTCCTTGTAGTTGTACCACCAGCTGCTGTGTGCATAGCTGCTGGTGGATTAAAATTTATACACGCGCCGATTCTACCCACTCTTATATTTAGGTTGCTCAACACCTCGGTCTAAGCACTCTCTCAAGTATTTTACTCCTGGAATACTAAACATAGGCTGGCTAATAAGGCTGAGCAAGAGAAGGGAAAAAAATTCCCACTTAGTTTCTTTTCCGGAAGTGAATATGGACTCCAAAATGTGCTGTTACTTAACGCCGTCCCAGACCATTAAGTCTTCAGAGCTCACTGAAAGTGCTGCAGATTTGTACAGACATAAATCAGAGCACAGTTAGGTACATAAACAGCTGTAAAATGGGAAACATCCCGCAGCATTAAAGGAAAAGGATCACAGCTCCTCTCTGAAGCAGCACTTCAGCAGCAATTTGAGAATCCTTCCCTCTCTGCACTTGGGGTTCGTTCACTTCCTAACCTGAACAGCCCTTTCTGCACCAGCTAACCCTTCCCAAATCATTATATTAACTGCTCAGAGTAAATAAGCTCTCTTTCCTGTATTTGTCTATTTATTCCAGAGAGGTTAAATAACAAGATCAGATCTTCTGCCACTAGGCTTGGCTTAACTGTATTAGAGCTACGAATACTACCATCCTCTAAAGACTATCTTGTACATATTCTGCAATTCATATGTATTTGCTGGCATAAGGAACAGGAAAAACTCTGTATAGTCACCCAAGACCAGGTGGAGGTGACTGACAATTAATTGTCTTCAGCATTAGAAATTAAAAAAAAAAATCCTCTATATTGTTCTCAAATTCACTAAGAGGCCAGCTGTTGCCAATTATTTCATCTTTTTTCCAGATTGCCATAGCTGCTAAATCTTCTCTTAAGTCTTTCTTCTTTTTCTTTTCCTCAAGGCAAAAACCTTTCTGTGATACTATCTGCAGTTGTCCCCAGCTGGACCAAGTAAGCCCGACACCGAAAAGTTACACCAGCAAGAAAAACATAGATTTGGACTAACCTCGGTGTCTCTGCTGGCGGTGGCATGCCCAGCTGAGTGTTGTACTTTTTCCCCAGCCTCAGCCTGGTGGAAAGCACATGAACGTGGAGAAATAAAATACTGTGGAGGATCAGCACTCTTTGGTCAGGGTTGGACCCCAGAGGACCAATTCACACCTGTGGGAAAGGTCTTGACAAGTGTCAAAATGCCACCAAGCAAAGCCTTGGTGTTCACCCGGGTGACCGTGACGGAGCCAGTGGAAAGAAACTCATTTGTGGTAATGCTTTTAGCTTCTGGCTGAGCTGTGTCTGCTGCAGGGTGGCAGATGGGGAACTGAAGAATTGTGTGAGCTGGGTTTTGAAGTGGGATATTGCCAAGAGCTGTTGGGCCCAAGCAGCACTTGCCAGCACCAGTGATACGGTCCCCCCAAACTGGCAGACAGTGACTGCAAAGGAGGAGTCATTCCAGCCCCTCCCAGGCACTCAGCACTACTTGTCTGAACCTCCTTTCCAAAATAAATCACAGAATCACAGAATGGTTTGTGTTGGAAGGGACTTTAAAGTCCATCTCATTCTACACTCTGCCATGAGCAGGGACACCTTCCACTATGCCGGGTTGCTCGAAGCCCCGTCCAACCTGGCCTGGAATATCCCTGCCCCAGGGATGGGGCAGCTTCTCTGGGCAACCTGTACCAGGGCCTCACCATCCTCACAGCCAAGAATTTCTTTCTAATATCCACCTAACCCTGCCCTCTGATATTTTTAAGCAGTTTCCCCCTTGTCCTGTCACTCCACGTCCATTCTTGTAGCCTCCCTTTTGGAACTCATCCTTGGCTGCCGGTTCCAGGACTGATGTTCCTCCTGAGCAGTCATGACAAAGATTTGTGTCTTTCACAGTTACCGTACTGTTGGCCAATGTTAAAAATAGATGATATTTCATCAGCTTGCCATGTCTTCCCCTCACCGCGCATGACAAAAAAGACCTGAAATGTCATGTTTTCCACTACCAGCACACAGTCAGGAAAGAAACAGGAAAACCCATTCTAACCAGAAGCCGAAATAGTAGTACCATCTTCAGGCAATGCATGATATTTTAGCTGTCTGTCATACATGGGGAAATGTAAACACCTATAAAATGTCATGCATTTGCAGTCATAAGTGAACTCGTGTAAACATGTAGTTGAAAGATGCATGAGATTCCATCCTTTTGCCATATTCACCAAGCTGCATAACAAATTGGGGGAGGGGGGGCAAACTGACTATTTCATGGTTTTCTTCATAATTAGGAGACAAGACTATCGCTTAAGCAGGTCTGCAGGCAGTCCTGCACCCAGACTAGATTTTTTTCTCACCGTTCCTCGATGGAGCACTGTAACGCGCCAGACTTTGCTTAGAGACACAGAAATTTTGCTGATGTTTGGGAAACCCCCAGTGGAAAGCTGTAGTTGCAGTTCTAGCGGTCACCTCCTACGGGACCAGTTTCAAGAGCCCTGAACTGCAGAAGGTTGGCTTCCCGAGCCTTTCATCCTTGCTTTCCACACCTCAGCCATCTGCTCTCTGCAGCAACAGAGACCAAGCCCAAAATGCTAACTCAGGTCTAAACAAGCTCAGAGTGCTGCTGCTGCTGCAACCTAAAATAATCTCTGTGTGTCCTTTCTTTTTTTGTTTTACAAAATAAAGTTGGTGAGAGCAGGAGGAAAGAGCAGGCATTAACCCAAGTGTCAGCAAAGACCACCTGCACAGCCAGTAGCAGGTTGAATGCCACAGCTGACTGAGAAATCCGTTGTGGACGTCTCTTAACTTCTTCTCTAAAGGGCACAGAGTATATTTATTTATTTATTAGGGTAATATTTGGATTCTTTCCATAGCCACGAGCAGATGAGTGCTTTCCCAATGAAATGGCTATTTATGTAGATGCTGACCACAAGACAACTCCCTGGAAAGCAGATGTTGCTTTGATGGCTTTGCCAAATACTTCGAGGCAGGTTTGGAGGCTAGAAGCTCTTTCCCCAGCAGAGCTGCTGCTGCTGCTCCCAGCTCTGTCACTGACGCCCCGTTTTAGGTCCTTGCCTCGTTTTCCTTCTCTGTTAAATCAAGGAAAATGGCATTCTGCTTTGTCAGTTCTTTGGGATGTCTGGATGAAAATCACAAAACAAAACCAAAGCACTTCACATAGACATATAATATGCAATCAGGAAGCTCTTCCTGGTGTTTCTAGGGATTCTGGGATGATAGAACTCCTTTGCCTAGCTCTGGTTCCTGAATTTCAAATATGGCAAACAGGGCTGAAATTTCATGTATTTTCTTTACCATTCCCATATCATTTTCTTTACAGACTCTCATGTTTGAGTTGTTTCACTGGGAAGAGAAGCTCTTTTGAGGGTAAAATTTAAAATAGCTGCAGGTACCTCTTGTCGGTGCTGTAGAAATGGAGAAAATGTGAAGTTACCGTGTGACATTAGCACAGGATTAATAATTCTGAAACACATTTTCAAGAAAACCAAAACAATAAGAACACCGAAAAAACAGAGACACACAGCCTCTCCTAGACCCTTTGGAGAAGGGATTTCTGCTTTATCTTAGTGCAATTGCCTGACTAAGGGGAAATTAGAACATGCAGACCTAGTACTTTGTTAAAAGTCATCTTGCTTTCATGGGAAATAGGCACCTGCTGGCCCTGATGCTCACTTTTAAAATTAAAATTAAAAAAAAAAACCAAAACAAAACTATTTAGAGATTCAAAAGCCTCTTAATAAGTTGTTAAATTATAAAATATGGCTCCCACTAAGTTCAACATGCTGATAAGGAATGAGAAGACACATCCATAGGATGGTGTTGACATCAGCTGGAGGAAAATAGAACAGGGCCACCAGAGTGATGTGCAACTACAGCAGTGGTGCAGCAAGGCATACAGCAGATAGGATGGAAGCAGTCTAAATTAGGAGTCAGCCTAAACTCTTCCATTTCTGCCTGCCTCAGATTTCCTATGGCTGGTTGTAGGTGGTTATCTATCAACATTACTTCAAACCCACTGAGTTACTCTTCAGAATCATCCAAGGACACTTCTGTCTGTACCTGACTAGCATGGAGACCTCCGTGGGATCTAGGCATGGGAATGTAGCCCATCGTGCCCACTCCAACAAGCAATGAATATTCTCAGCTCCTAAATTGGGAGCTCCTAAACTAAGCTCTAAGAAAAGCAAATATCCCCACACCTTGCAAGTATGAGCCTTATATAACATGGATTTCCACCTACAGAAGGGAATGCAGGTTTGCAATGGATGGGGTATGAAATATGCAAAGGCAAAAATTCAGATTTCCCTGGTGATCTTAAAATACCGTATAGATTTATTCCCTCTGCATCCAACAGTACAATATTATGTTTCATCAAAATGCTTTAAAAGTCCCTGAAGGACAGGCCTCAAAGATACAGATTTCCTTCCAGACACTTACTTGCTGGTGAGATGAGTCTTGGGAGTGATCCCGTGCTCTCCAAAGAGAGTGACAAAGACGTTGGCATCGGTTCCTGCTCCCCGGACATCTCCTGTCACTGTCACCACCTCGTAAACTGCGGAAGGAGAAAAGAAAATTCAGGACAACAGGAGAAAGTCCTCGTCCTATGCTTTGTAGATCCAAGTCATCACCAAAGCTGAGCTGATAGCCACACCCTAGAGATGGATCCATGCACCCACTGCCCAAACAAACCCATCTCTTGGACAGGGCATAGTGAACCCAGCTGTCAAAAATCATCACATCAAACAAAACTGCTGGGGACTCTTTACATGGGCAGGGGGGGACTGAGTTAGGATGGATTTTGCTGCAAATAAAACCCTTCTCAGTGAACACGCTGCCTCCCCTACCGTAGTGCATGTGCCTGTGTTACATAGAGCAGATGAATTTATGTGAAGTGTTAAAGCTGTTGAGCCACTTTTCGTTTAGGCACATGTCAATGCAATGCACGCTTTCCTGTTTGCTCTGATAAGTTATTTGTATGGAAGCTGAGACATCACTACAGCCAGAAATTTTGCATTTTGGTTGTTCTGGAGATTTTACCAGAGACAAAATTGTAAATCGTGTGGAAAATCACAGAGTGTCCTGAACTGGTAGGGACCTGGAAGGCCCCAGAAAAGCTCACTCAACAAGACATCAATCTTTCCAGTCTCTCACAGGACCCACAGGGATGATCAAGTCCAACTCCTGGCCCTGCACAGACACCCCAACAGTCCCACCTGTGCACCCCTGAGAGCATTGTCCAATTGCTTCTGGAGCTCTGGCAGCCTTGGGAATGTGACCATTCCCTGGGGAGCCTGGGCAGTGCCCAGCACGCTCTGGGGGAAGAACCTTTCCCTGGTATCCAACCTAACCCCTCTGACAGTAGGTAGGAAGATGGCTAAATTAGAGTCTCAAAGCTCTATCTATCTTTCCAGGTAGCAGACTGAGTGACAACTTCATTTACACACACGCATCTTCTTGGGAGACACGCAAGTTAAAAAGTGCCTTTTACTCAAGCAGCATGACAAGATCCAATGGCCAAAAGGCAGCGTTAGACAGATTCAAATAACAGTCAGACACACATTTCTTAGGATGATGAGTGATGCTAGAACAAGACTTGAGGCTTGAAAGCAGGTTACTTTACTGAAGGACATGTCTTGGTTGGCTCAACACAGAAGGAACTGGAAGAAATTACAAAACTTTGCCTGTGGCCAAACTAAGCACCCTGATGGCCCTTTTTGGCTTCAGACAACATAATGTTCATTATCTAATGGTGGCATTTCAACCTCAGGCCTATAAGCTGGAGGAAAGGCTATAATTTCATCGTTTCATCCTGCACAAACTGACTGCTAACTATGGGGTTTCTCACAACTAAGGCTGTAAAAATGCCCCTCTTCATGAGTGCTTCAGAACTGATACATATTTTGTTAGTGTCCACCTCTCCCTCACTACGCCAGAGATCTATTCTATTCACGTATCTGGTCTATTCTACATATATTCAAGAGATACAAAAAATGTATTATAACTCTGCTCTGAACATCAAATGTTTTTCCACAATAACACTCTCTCCTCAAAACATCACCAAAAAGAAATTTAATCACTGTTTCAACCAAAAGAGTGAAAGGCAGGGCACTCATGTAAAACTGATTAAAAAGTATTCTTTATTTCCATCAGCTCTATTGCATTGAGAAAAAAAAAATAGTGCAATATTTTCCTAATCTCACCTTCCCATGAATGTAAATAGGACAGAAAAGGGACATTATTGTAATAAGTACAGCAAGTTGTGATCTGTGCTCGGCAACATTTTAAGAATCCCTCAGCTTGGCGTATTTCATTTACGGGCTCAAAGGAAGAGGAGATTTGTTTGCAAAAAAACCCAGGAAGAATATGGGATCCACAGCTTGCCCATGAGTAATACGTATGAGCAGTGTTTTCATTTCACCTTCCTCCCGCTAGCGTTCCCACATGCCAACGGGAGATGTTTGGCATAGCGGGGAGAGACAGACGACGTGTTTGCATTAGCCATTAGCAGGAGGGAGATTTGTAATCCACCCTGCCCCGGTGAGTCACCGCCAGTCGCTCCAGGGCTTTCGGCTGCATCGGCTCCGCTTCGGAAACAGCCGGCTTACGTTAAAATATTGCTGTGCTCATCCACGGCAGCCTTTTATGCCTGATCATCTCAAAGAGCATTATGACTTATCTGTGCTGTGGAAGTATTTGTCACTGTCAGAGCTTCCCACAGGCCCTGCCAAAGTGGCAGCTACAGCTCAGCATCCCTCCGCAAGCTTCGACCGCTGGACCTGGCGCTTGGCGCCTGGTCTAGCTGAAAACATCGTGTTTGGTGGTCAAAGGTAGGACTCGATGATCTTGGAGATCTTTTCCAGCCTTAATGATTCCATGATTCCAAGCTTTTCTAGGGAAAAGGACCTCTAGGCATTGTCTCCTCTTTCCCCACAGAGCCTTAGCAAAATTAGATCCCGTTCCAGTTTTCAGGGGTGAGGTCAAGTCGTGTTCAACCTTGTGCCAGCGTGCGGGCATTTTTCAGGCGAAAAGAGAAAAAAAAACAGCAATCAAAACAATCTGTAAGTTCCCAGAGACCTTTTAAAAACTCAGACAGTTTTTCTAGTGAGTTTTATTTACTGCTAGAGAATGCTAGGACTTATAGGCTATATGTGGCAGAGTCTGCCATGTTAAACCTGCCCATCACGTGAAACCCATTCTTGAGCTGGTCTGCTGCACCTTTGCAGGTATTGACATCACCTCATCCATACATCTAATGCTAATTTCCTTGCGGAAGTTGTAGAAGCTGATCTACTCCCACTTTACAATCCCTAGCAAATGAGCATACAAGGATATTGCCTGAGACAAAGCCTGCCACCAAGCCACGGTTTTTCCCCCATAAAAATCAAATCCCTCATCTGATTTCTGCAATGGGAGTCTCACAGTTGCAAAAAAATGACGACCTGAGTAGATGGGCTGCATGTTAGGTTCACAGCCCCAAAATCAGCCTCAGTCCACTGCAGTGGGCAGGCAGCACATGGATGAGTAGTTTTCACCAGGACAGATGTGCTGAGCCCTGCTGGATTAGCTCATGTCATTACCAGGCATACGCTGTGGCTAACTCCATTTTAATTAACTTTGCACTGAGGGACAAAAGGAGAGTCTGGGTTGGTGACATCAGCACATCACTGCATTTGACACATGTCACAATGCACTGCTGCAAGGAGGAAGGAGCCCTGCCACCCCTTCTCCAGCCTTGCAGCTGGATGGCCAGCTGTGCAAATAAATGATGTCACAGATTTCCAGTGATGTCATGGATGCAGGGCCTGTAATTTCCTTCGCAGGAAGAAAATTGAAGTTTAATACTGATGTTGATGCCAGCTCCTTCTGGAGAAGGCAGGAGACGAATGCAGATTATTTCACCACTTCCTTCAAAGGCATGAAAGTTCAGCAGTATAGACTCAGGATTGCTTCCTTTCTTTGTGTTTTCTTTTTCTTTAATTTTTTTATCAGCCCCTGACAGCTAATGGGTGTCAAATATGCTCTGCAGCTTGAGGGCCCAGCAGGCAGAAAATGCTACTGAGCTGGGGTGGGGATCAGCATTTTGTACCCCAGCCTCTTTGCTGGGAACAACATCCATGATATAGTTCAACAATAAGTGTAGGTTAGTGGCACTTCATAACCACCCTCGAGTTTGTTACTGTATAATTAGATATTCTGGCTTTGAGAGAATTTGTCCAGTGTTAGCAGATCCCAAGCATAAACATCTTGTATTTAGTGATTTAGGATGATAAAACTGAAAATCTTGAAATTGGATATCTGAGGAAGTTATCTTACCAAAGCTGGCATCTTGGTTAGAAGGATCAAATTTACTACTTCAGTGCTCGAGTTTTGAAAGGGAACATTAGGAAAATACAGAAATTAAATTCTCAGGTATCATATAAATTTCATACGTCTTCCCACCAAGTTCCTTACTTCCTTTTTGGATGGCCTCATGGTATTTCTAATCTTCCCATTTATTTTTCACACTTTCCATCATTCAAAAGATCTGAGTTCTCATGGAAGGTCCACCCCCATGATTATTTTCTGGATCATGGGCATTAACGTTCACCAAAGATTTTCCTCCATGGTGCTTCTTTAGAGCTTTGCAATAACTTTTGGCTTCTGTGATGTAAAAAACCAACTCCTTTTACATGTTCCTGCTGTTTTAACATCCTGAGATGTACTTTGGCAGAGGCTTCTTAGCCTCTCCGCGGATGACTTTGATGCCCCTATTTCCTTTTTGGTCAAATATAAGGGTGTAAACCATCACATTCCCATGTCTCCAAATATTTTCACTGGTCATTCATCTCCCTTCAGATATGGACAGGATCCCCAAAGGTCTTCACTCAAGCTCTGTGTGGTCAGGTCATGTAGCCAGCATCCAGATGCTCCTGCTGTGGGGCTTGGAGCAACCTGGTCTAGTGGAGGGTTTCCCTGCCCATAGCAGAGGCTTGGAATTAAATATTCTTAGAGGTTCCTTCTAGCCCAAATCACTCTGTGATCTGTGGTACTCCTTAATGCTTTTACTAGCAGTGTTGGCTGAGTTTATCAGGATCCATGAGTAGAGGAGCCCCAGAGAGAGACCACCAAAGCAAGAGAGAGAGTGCTGGACCCCCGTCTGATTATCATGCTGCACGATCCTCTGCTCACAGGAAGACACTTGCATCAAGGTGCTTTTGGGTTGCAAACAACCCCGCCCCAAGGTCAAGGTAAGTCGATTCCGAGTGCTCAGATCATGGCCAAGTTACAGAAATCCAAAGTGTTCGTGTGGGAATGCTTGACTTTCATCCCGGTCTCCAAACCTTGCTTTTCTCCCAGTGGGCCGGGCAGAGTCAATACAAAGCTTTAATACATTTACTGCTACAGGCTCTTTTGTTCCAAATATTATCTCAATCAAGTGGAATTTAGTTCACTTATCTCCTCTGGTAGATATTGAATCCCCAGCTGACTCCACTGTTCAGCTATCCAGCACGAAGGCTTCAGAAGCTGGTGAAAGTTCCAGCAAACTAAACAGGGCTGATTTGCTATGAACTGCAAACCCATTACTGCTTTTCTCAGGCAAATACAAGCTCAATAAAGGTAATTGCAGACAGTACTTTCTTTGTTGAAAATAAGCATTCAGAAATGGTCATTTCAAGTGCAGGATATAGACAGCATAAAATCAGTATCAAGTTAACATTGCATCGCTGCTGGAAACACTCACATCCATTTCCCTGCCTGGTGGAAGGAGATGATAAATATAAAGCGGGCTAATATAAATCCCTCCATTCAATGATGAGACTAGAGAAACACTTGCTTCAAAATGACTCCTAAAATTACTATAAAACTATAAACACTGACAAGTGCAGTCCGGGACACTTTAGCCAAGAACTTGGAAACTTCCCTTAGCTGCCCAAGAAAGGAATATTTCCAGGACAGAAGAGTGCTTTGGCTGATAAATTCAGGTTTTTCTGACTCCAACAGCATGGCACTGCTCATCAATTATGGCAGGTCCTGTCAGGTCACATTCTCTTGCAGTGAACATGGAGAACTGAGCTGGTGCCTAAATTCTGTCTAGCGAGACCGGCCCTTGGTAGGAAAAAAATTTAAGGTTGTGCCACAAGAATGATTAAGCAGGTGAAATAAGACAGAAAAGATAGTGAGGAGTTTGGGGAAGGAAGACGGAAAGCAGAAACCACAGGCTTCTGAAGGGATGCATCAGAGGATGGACTAGGCTCTTCTCAGTGATGCAGGAGCAGTTGGACAAGAGGAGCAGTGAGAAACTGATGCTCGGGAAGTTCCACCTGAACATGAGGAAGAACTTCTCCACTGTGCAGTGGCCAGGCTGCCCGGAGAGGGTGTGGAGTCTCCCTCACCGGAGATACTCCAGAACCATCTGGACAAAATCCTGTTCCCTGTGCTCTGGGATGGTGCTGCTGGAGCAGGGAGATGGGACCAGAGGACCCACTGAGGTCCCTTCCAGCCTGAGCCCTTCTGGGATTCTGTGATTCACCTTGAATATAAACCCAAATCAACACCAACTGCTTTGAAGCTATGGCTCTCAGAGCTACCTTCAGATGCATCCGTTTAGCAGGATGCATTTACCTCAGCAGCACTAATGGCGGTTTGCACTTCGCTGCACTTCCAGCTGGGAATTCACTGATTATTCTCAGTATTCACTTCATGTTGATTCATGCAAAGCACCAATCACTCTGGCTTCTCCTGAAGCACTTCAGAGTGTGTTTGTCTTGGAGCACCTGAAGAGTACCTTGACATTTATGCAAAATACTTGGAAGTTTTTGAGGGTCTGTGCTGACTGGCACAGATTATGTTTGACAAAACAATGCTCTGTGCATGTGAACACATCAGTTAAATACTTATGATGGTTACAGTTTAATCAGGACCATCCTTTACCCACCACAAAGACGGGCCTTTTAAATCGGGGCCTGTTTGTTTTTAGCGAGCCACAATTTGTGCAATAATCTCTTGTCATACACAAAATGAGTTAAATTCTTCTCTCATTCACTCTGAAGCAAATCCTGACTAACTCCATTGACTTGAGCACAATGGCTTTGGATTCATACCTCAGAACTGTGAGCAGATTTGGGCCTCACACTCTATGAGAGATTGCCTGCTCTTTATATGCTTCATGGAAAGCAGCTTTTGAGTCTGGCATGGATGCCAAATTAATTATTCAAAGCAAAAGAGAGGGATTTTTTTTTACAAACATTTGGACTGGTTGCACACTGTTACACATTTTGCTATTCATAGTTTATAAAAGGAATTGCAGAATTAATAGCATCTTGCATTTTGAGACTTGTCACGGACATGAATTAGGGAGGTTTTTTCCTAAGCAAACTTAGTGGTGGTATACACAAGTATCATTATCTTGAGCTCTGAAATATCATTTATCTCTTAAAATATAAATCCAAAGCTGAACACTGTCCTGCCTGTTCCCACAGGCAGAGTAGTCATGGTTTGGAGTGTGTTTTACTTCATCAGCTATTGCAAAAATCAACATTTCATTCTCATGCACTGCAGGAAGCCAAATTTGATTCATCTCGTACTCCAGCTATCACTTAAAGAGTATTTTTGCCTGAGCACTACCAGGAAAAACCACCTTAGTTCTTTGCTGGAACAGTAAAGTAGAATTAGCTTAGCAATCAACATCTTTGTTATTCAAGCTTAAATTGTGTTGGAGGAAAACACTGTGCCTCAGGGGAGAGAGACACTTGCAACAGAAACCTGTTCCATTTCTTTCATCATCTCTTGCAGGCAAGAAGGACCTGCCGGGGCACGGGGTGTCTCTGAGTCACCACTATTGACAAGAACATTAGAAATTTCTGTCCAATGGGAAGTGTAAAGCACGGCCTGGGTAAAATATGAAATCGATTTTATCTGCAGCTCCGAACAAAGCCTGCGGTAGAGCAACGTGTCTGCAGAATGCAGCTGGAAGTAATTCCCTGCTGTCTGTCATGTCTGTGATTAGAGGGATGGAGCACTTCTCCTGTGAGGAAAGGCTGAAGGGATTGCAATAGTTCAGCCTTGAGAAGAGAAGGGTCTGGGGTGACCTTCTAGTAGCCTTCCAGTACCTGAAGGGAGCCTATAAAAATGCTGGGGAGAGATGTTGGACAAGGGCCTGGATTGACAGGACACAGGGAATGGTTTCCCACTGCCAGAGGGCGGGGTGAGATGCAGGGATGGGGAGAAATTCTTCCCTGTGAGGGTGGCAAGGCCCTGGCACAGCTTGCCCAGAGCAGCTGTGGCTGCCCCTGGATCCCTGGCAGTGTCCAAGGCCAGGTTGGACGGGGCTTGGAGCAGCCTGGGATAGTGGAAGGTGTCCCTGCCCATGGCAGGGGGTGGCACTGGATGACCTTCAGGAGCCCTTCCAACCCAAACCATTCTATGGCTTTATGATCCTATGTCACCAGACTCTAACAAGATCCCCACCTTCCTGTAGTCACCTAGGCACAGAAAAACCAAGACCAAGAAGAGATGCCCTCCCTGCTGCCAGCCCCGACCCCAGCACACAGGTAGGAGGAAGAGCAATTTCACCAAAGATTCTTTTATTGGCCACTCCTGCCCAGCATCTCTGGCCTGGAGGCGTTGCAGGTGTTGGATGCTGGATGTTCCCTGACACGAGCAAGGCAAGACATTTCCCACAGCTTTTTCCCGGGGCACGGCTGAGCTGTTTCCACAGAGAAGAACACACCCACAATAACGTGTTTCAAAACCGCTTGGCCTGAGGCGCTGAATCCAACAGGAACGCATTCAGGAGGGAACAGCTGGCAAAGCCACTGAGTCAACAGCTGGCAAAGCCACCAGCAGGTGAGGCCTGGATGACACCGTGCGCACGGACAGCTGCCCCACAGCAGGGACGCCGGCTGCGAGCTCGAGGGGACACCGCACCCTTGGCAGCTCTTGGGGGAGGAACCAGCACACTTGGCTCCTGGGAGCTGATTTCCAGTTGTGTTTCGGGTTGATGACTGGCCTAAGCAGGGAATGCTGCCTGACAGAAGCTTGTAATAAATACGAGTTACATGCGTTACGTATATTCGCGTGAGCATTGTTGGATGTCGTTGTGAATTATGTGGGGCAAAGTTTGGGGCAAACTGGTCTAGGGGAAGGTGTCCCTGCCCATAGCAGGGCATTGGAATTATGTGATCTCTAAGGTCCCTTCCAACCCAAACCATTCTAGGATTCTATGATTCTAGGAATAAATAACATCTCCCCGATTTAAGTAGTCATGGCATAGAGTTTCTACTATTCAAATAGCACCTTAAAAAGAATTTAAAAAAAAAATTAATTGCTATAACCTTCCCACCTCCTACCTCTGCCTCCTTTACAAATATGCCCTAAATAACACAGTTCATGGAGAAAGTCTGATTGAGATACTACTACAATACAGATGTCTATGAAATGGAGAACGTCAAACTGTTGCTGAAAAATACAACAGATCTGAACACTAGGTGACAAAGAGCCAAAAAGACTTAGCTTCCAACAACCACACTCAATTACAGCAACAATGCACAACTCCTCAGTGATATGTGTCCAGCCTGTCTTGCAATACACGTAAATCCGTCAACAAAAGCCACAATTATTATTTTCAGTTTTTCTTTAAGTGTTGCCATTCAGGTATTTGTGTCACTGTGGTGGAAGGAAGAAAAACCCCTCTGACAATGCCTGGAGAAATAGCTGCACCCACAAGGCGCTGACAATAAATAAATATTTCTTGGAGCAGCAATAGTCAGCCAAGAGGAGGCCTTAACCAGACAAAAACATGTTGTGAATCTGGGAGCTACATCCTGATTGCAACTTTGACGGCTGAAACAAACCCTCAGTAAATCATCACATCCCAGCAGTGATCAGAGGCTCTTGACACCAAACCCACCATGAGTCTCTGCTTTCCTGGGGCTCAGATGGATAAACCACCTTGCCTGAGGCTGTAGGACAGAACTGTGCTGGAATAAAACACTGCTTTGCCCTGGCCCCCTCTCTCTGCTTAGCCACTTGTAGCTCAGTATTATTTTTTGCCCAGACTTTCCATCCGGATGGAGGCAATTCTGCTGTTTAAATGGAACAGTATTCAGATACCAGGCCAAACTCCCAGGGACAGGATGATAAACAGCTTCACAGAGGGCCTAGAAGATGTATATTTAACAGAGTAGAAATGGGAACAAAACTAATGATCCTTAAAATATCAATGCAGTCCTGAAACCAGGAATTTGATGTACCAGTGGAGGAACTGCTGTACCTGTGGGCAAAAGCATCTCCTCTCTTCTCTTTCTGCAACCACAGAATGAAAAACTACCCAGACAAAGGTTGGATATTTTAAAGACATAGGAATCTCGATCCTCAAGGGAGGAAAGAGAAAAGGGAAGAGGGATACAAGGGAAAAGGGAAAAGGGAAAGGTAAAAACCCTCAAATATTCCTGAATTATTCCAGTGTGATCAAATTCTAGTCCTGCATCCTCTAAAAGTCACCTTCCTCAGAGATGGCTGCTTGGATGCTACAGATAATTGAATCCAGACTGGTGGGATACCCAGGCTGAGGGAAGCACATCTAGGACTGAACATACTGATCTGCATTTAACATCTATTTCTCAGTGCAAACTCGTTCAGTTCCTCTCTGGGAACTCTCAGGTATTTTCTATTCAAGTCCAAACACAAACACTCAATCTAAAAGGCACCCACAGGCCATTAAGGGTATAAAACTGAGCTCTATAAAACTGAACTCGCCACTCCATTCAGATCTGATTGTTTTGGGTGTGAGGAGAGCAGCAGTGCTGGGAAGCTGCGGCTCCTGCTCGCGGGTGTGGGTTTCACATCAGCTGTACCGTGCCTTTGGCAGCCTGGCACCCACAGCTGTTCCTCGATGCTGTTTTTGGTGCTGCCAGCTGGACTAAGCCATCCCAAATAGGTCATGTGTGCCTAACAAGAACGAATTCTGCATATGTTTGGGGTCCTGAGCTGGCAGAGGGAGAGGAGGGGAGCACAAGTGCTCGCTCCCCCAAGCTCTGTGCCTGCACTTGGCCAAACCCACACCTGCAAAGGAAAGGTGACACCTGCAAACCTCCAGATACCAGCAAGAACTTGCTCCAAAAAGGTTTATTTGCATTCATCTGCTTTATGACACTGATTTTCCACACCAGTGACTAGTGACATCCCTGCTCCGAGTCGATGGCTCATCATGGACTATGAAGAGCTGCTGTGATTCCTTGCAGAGGCTCTCTCCCAGCATTTTAATCACTCATTTCCAATTTGTAAGGCCTTGTTTCAGCAGGCGACTTCAGTTCTCCAGTAGGAATACACAGGTGTGTAGCAGGGGTGTCCAGCAGACAGGCACAAAGATTTTTTAGCACCTACACAGAAGTCATTATCAAGTGCTCCTGAAACTAATCAACACTTCAGTATCACAACCAATTTAGTATTGGCTTGTTCTGTCTCACAATAGTGAATTTCTATGATAGTTCATAGGATCATAGAGTGGTCTGGGTTGGAAAGGATCTTAAAGACAGCCTAGTTCCAAACCCCCTGCCACGGGCAGGGACACCTTCCACTAGACAAGGTTGCTCCAAGCCCCGTCCAAGCTGCCCTTGAACACTTCCAGGGGTGAGAGATCTTGTGTTTCACCCCCTTCACAGAGCAGAATTTCTTCTTAACATCTACTCTAAACCTACGCTCTCTCAGTATGAAGTCATTCCCCATTGTCCTGTCACTCCAGGCTCTTGTAAAGAGTCCCTTTCCACCTCCCTTGTAGCCTCCCTTCAGGTATTGGAACTCATTTAAGTCATTCCGAAACCTTCTCTATTCCAGGCATGTCTGCACATCTAACAAATGTTTTAAATGGTCTAAACTTTTCAAAATTCCTATTTTCTGTGGTCATTTGCAGCTATGAAAGATGCTGGGAGGCAAGCTGCTGAGATCCATAACTCCAAGGAGGGTTCAGCCCCATCTTCTCTCGGTGACACAGTTTGCATCTCCCACCGGATCACGAGACAAAAAATTGCCACAGGCACAAAGCTCTTCTCAGAATGTTTTATGCCTTAAACCCAAGCTTATTTTAGTGCCAAGGAGAAAAAAAATAATATCAGTCTTCCAAAGAGGAGTCCTTGTTCATCCTGACTCAGAATATTAATCAAAGCCTCAGCTGAGGAAGATCAGTGGGCGCAGGGTGCACACGAGGTGATTCTGCAACTGATGACTGTCTACCATAAAAGCATAAGAGACCTCACTGCAGTTCTGTACAGAGCACAGGGACAGAGCTGGCCACTGCACAGCACTTGCTCTCTTCCTCCACCCCACTGCTAAATTGCATCAAACAGAACTTAGCAATAAACTCAGCATGTCCTGAATGCTTTTCCTGTGTAACCCTTTGCTGCAGTTGCTGAAGGAACACAATTGTGACCATGGTGTGATAAACAGAACACAATAAATCCAATGGCACACGTCAAAGGAAGTGATGAGCAGCTTGCATATCTCTTTACAAATCAACAGTGACTGTTTCACTCTTCCATCACCATTTGAGGCAATGTCTTAACAAAAACATGCATTTCTTGAGCAGCTTTCTTCATGTTATGACTCTTATACTGCTGAGATCACTGAAGTCCAGCTTGACCCATCGTGCAAGAAGGACAAAGCAGCAGAGAATCACAGAACCCCTGAGGTCAGAAAAGCCATCTAAGATCATTCAGTCCAACCATTCCCCAACTCTCCCAAGACCACCAGCAACCTATGTCCCCAAGTGCCGCATCTATATGGTTTTTTGAACACTTCAAGGGCTGGTGATTCCACCAGTTACAGATAATATGCATAATAATATCCATAATATCCATATCTGAAACTTGGTAGGGGAAAAAAAAAAAGGAGCAGTGAAAAGAAAAATAGAGAATTTTACCATCATGAGGACCTCCAAAAAATGGATTGTTGTCCTCTGAAGTGAATTATGCCTCTTGGTGAGCCACATTGAAGAGGGAAGCTTGAAGGTCTCCTGAGTCACCAGCATTTTGCTGTGACACGGGACAGGAAGCAGCTTTCCACCATCTGTCACACCCTGCGCATGTCTGAGCCTGGACTTGCCAAGGTGGCAGCTACTGATTCAGCCAGAGGGAAGACACGTTTAATGGCATGAAAGCAAGTTTGGAAAGAGAAACACTTTCTTTTTCCTACCGATGCAGATATATCCATGGCTTTGGCAGGAATGACCCAGAAAACAGATAGAGACATTTGGCCCCTTCCTTCACAATTCTGTGACCACAAACTTGAGTGGGAGGATAAATAACCATGCCAGTCTTACTTTTCCCTATCACAGACAAGACCTGAGATATCAAGAGAAAGGTATGGGAAAAAAAGAGGTAAGTTCCTCTAAAGTGTTTGTCTCTGAAAGACACCTGAACCTCAGGCCTCTGTCACCTGTAGAAGCTCTAATGATGGTTTGGGCAGCCAGGCAGCTGTGTGAACACTCTCTGGATACCTACCGCTCTTAAAAGCCATTGATTCCACTGATTTAATGTTTGTTACACAGCAGGCCGTTTGCACTGTTATCAGCAGCTCAAGACCATAGAATGGTTTGGGTTGGAAGGGACCTCAAAGATCATCCAGTTCCAGCCCCCTGCCATGGGCAGGGACATCTTCCACTATCCCAGGTTTCTCCAGCCTGGCCTTGGACACTTCCAGGGATGGGGCAGCCACAGCTTCTCTGGGCACCCTGTGCCAGGGCCTCACCACCCTCCCAGGCAAGAATTTCTCCCTCATGTTCCATCAAACCTACCCTCTAAGTTTAAAGCCATTCCCCCTCATCACGTGACTACAGCCCTGGGTAAAAAGCCTCTCTACATCTGTCTTTTAAGTCCCCTGTAAACATTGAAAGGCCACAATAAAGTCCCCCTGTAGCTTTCTTTACTTTACTGTGGAAGTAATTTTGCAAACACTTATTAATAAATAACCAATCTCATTAACACCATGATCACAGGAATGGACAACAGCTGCAATTTAGTTAAAAATGCCTGCTATCTCTGCTTTAATTTTGTCAGATACACTATCACCCAGTCACTTGATATCTTTTGTTTTCCTGTCCCCAGGAGCTGGATTTGCCTTGTTCTTCAGTCATCGATTGAGCGTGATGGGGGGATCCCTTCTCTTGTTTGCTAATACAATAAGATAAAGAGGACATCAGATGACACAGGCACCATTGACTCCCTGCTTATAAAACATTTATAACATCTCTCTTTTCTTTTTTACAGCAAAAGGAATCACAGCCTGTGGACTGAAATACATCTCTACTGAATATTCACCAGCACCAAAGGCAGCTGACATCCCCAAAGCTTCTGGGAGGCTTTTGCAGAGGTCACACAATTCTCCAAAGCCTGACCAACCACAGTCATTTCACTCAGTGGTCCTTTGGGAGAAAAGCAGCAACAACAGCCTCCAAATAAGTCACATTAAAAAAAAATCTGCTTTTTTGATTCAAAATAATAAAATAGCAGCATGATGCACAGTAAAGGGAACAGCTGAAACCCTGTCCAACCTGGCCTTGAACACGTCCAGGGATTGGGCAGCCACAGCTTCTCTGGGCAGCCTGTGCCAGGGCCTCACCACCCTCAGAGCCAAGAATTTCTTCCCAATACCTAATATCAGAAGACCATGGAGAAATAATTACAAACGTTTGCTGTAGCTTCTGTCTCTGAAAAATGCAAATTATTACTCCTCAATTACATAAAAAAATGTAGTACGAGGCGGGACAACCTCCCTACCCCTCAGGGGCCGTCACAAATGAAGCAGATTTTGTGCACGGCCCAAACGGAGCGTGTCTGCGAGGGGCTCACTTCTCAGCACCAGAGGAACCGAACCATTTTTCTCCTCCCAGCCATTCGCCACCACTGCAGAAACCACCAGGTGCAGTTAACCTAGAGCCACATCACGAGCGTGGAGTGCTTTGCTGCTCCTCAGGCACGCCCAGTTCTCCCAGCCGCCACACAAAACACGTGTTGTGACTCATTAATTGATGGGGAAACAGCACTGATGAGAGGTGAAGTGTCTTGTCCCAGGCATGCCCAGGTCCAGTTTGCTGGTGCCACCCCTCAGCATCCGTGACCTCCTTGCTGCCCACCTCCCTGACAAGGAGGTAACCTCGCTGTGCTTGGGAGCATCCTCGTACCCGTTCAAGGCTTTTTCTTTTAGTCACGGAGTTACACCGTGGTCTTCTCATGAAACTGAGTGAATCATCTAAAACCTTAAGCCACAGAATCACAGAATCTTTTAGGTTGGAAAAGCCCTCCAAGAGCATTGAGTCCAACCATTCCCCCAGCACAGCCAAGGCCACCACTAACCCATGTCCCCAGGTGACACTTTCACACAGCTTTTAAATCCCTCCAGGGATGGGAACACCATCACTGCCCTTGGCAATCTGTGCCAGGGCTTCACAAGCCTTTCCATGAAAAAATTTCCTACTGAAGTCCCATCCAAACCTCCTCTTGAGCAACTTGAGGTGCAGCTCACCGTGCATTCAACCAAGCAGAGTCTGCTTGTGAAACAAGTGGACTATTTATTGTAACAACGCAGTATTACAGTTTAGAGGCTAATACTGATATTTCCCCAGCCTATTTGGTTACTTTAAAACAGCCAGAGGTTTGGTGTGCTGGACCTCCTGCTTCTACATCAATCCAAAGCATTCCACCCATCTGGTTGCTGAAATTCCCGGCACGCTCCTGCTGCTTCTGCTTGAGCAGGGCTCTGCACCTCTGCTGTGGATCCTGCTTACGCAGGGGGAGCCTGCTGATTGCAGCTTCTGCACAGCCCCACAATGCAAATATTAATTAGGAGACTGTAATTACAGGAGCACCACACACACGGCAAAGCGGCTTCGTAAACAGAAAAGCTCAGGCAGACACAACCCATCAGTGACACCTCAAACCGTTAAAATACTTATTTAACAAAAATATTACCCACACAGGAATAACTAGTGCCTGCACCCAGGAAGGATCCCAGCAAGGGCATTTGCAGGGCTAACAGTGCCTGTTCAAGAGGGGAAATGGGGAAAGATGGAACTGACCTTTTTTTTTGTTGTATTCATCTTCCGTGGCATTGGAGGAGTCCGAATGATAGTCCCGAAGCTCCTGTTCATACATCTGCAAAAAGTTATCATCTATCTTTCCTTTCTTGGACTTGTCACCCTTCTTCTTCTTCTTGTCTTTGCTTTTTTTGCCTTTTTTCTTCTTTTTCTTTCTGCGCTCATAGTCATCTTCATCCTCACTGCTATACTCTCTTCGCTTGGTTTTTTTCTTTTTCTTTTTCTTCACTTCCCCATCAATCTCTGAGTCCTCGGACTTTGATTTCTTTTTGCTTTTTTTCTCCTGGCTTTCGTCTCCCCCATCTTCCTCAGCGACCTCTTCCACTACCTCCCCATCTTCCTCAGCGACCTCTTCCACTACCTCCCCTTCCTCTTCCTCCTCCTCTTCCTCCTCTTCTGTTTTGTTCTTTTCAGTCTTTTCTTTCATGTCATTGTTTTGCACCCCTGCCCTTTTAATAGTGCTCTGGCATTGCCTTAATCTTCTGCCACCTTTCCAGCTGCCAAAGTCCTTTGGTCCTCTTCTCCCTTCCTGGGGCTGAGCTGCCCTTGTTTCACGATGTCCTTCCTCCCCACTGGCTCGGATGTCCTGGACTCCCTTCCTAACCACACTCTCTTCTTCCTCTGCCTGCCTTCCTTCACCTCCTTGACTGAGGCGCCTTCCTCTCTCTTCTGCCTCTCCTTGTCTTTGGGGTTTCTCTCCTTTTCCTTACTATTATTTATTCATTGGTGTGTGCTGAGAACTTTCTCCTCTTTTTTCAGAGCTGCCTCAGCCTCTACTCAGGGTCAGTTGACAATCTGGGTCTAGGGTATCAGGACGTGCCAATCAAGGTTGTAGCTCCCTGGAAAATTGGTCAGATGAGGGCACGTGGTCAAGCTGCTTCTTGCCCTTCATATGCCAGCCCAGGGCAGGGGAAAACAAAGACATTTCTCCTCCTCATGGCATGTAGCAGCTTCAGAAACCTCATGAAAAATTAGTTAGTGCTGCCCAGTCATGTGGTTATAAGACAGATGGGCCGGTGAAAAAGGAGACCCACCAAGCAACCATATCTCACTGGTCTGTATTTCCTCTCCATTATTCATGGTGTCAGGATCACCTTACTGATAGCAGTGGCTCACTTTTTCATGGATTTTTTTTTTTCTTTTGACCAGCCAGGCCAGTGACCGGAAAAGACAAACACCCCCAGGACCTCTGCCTGGAGATGTCATGGCAGTAGAAATTCCCTCCTGAGCTCAGTTCCTCCAGCCCATTGCTGTGCTGTATCTGCACTCCAAATACTGATAATGAATAAATACAACAGTCAGAAGAAGCCACTGAGGGTGTTGGATACAAGGTGCCCTGATAACAGCCTGTGTTGGCCAACCAAATAGAAACAAAATGTAGATTAATAACTGAGCACGAGCACAAATATCTGACTGCTTCCAGGGGCAAATATTGAGGAGAGATAGGAGAGAGATGGGAAAAATAAATGATGTAACAGCCCAGTTGGAAAGACACTGCAGCATAAACTGTGCCCAGCAGCCCACTTACGCCCTGGGTTCCAGCAGGCTCTCATGGCTGATAAGGGAAGGACAAACATCATGAGATTGGATCAATCTCAGCCGCAGTCAGGAGATGATGATTTAAAGTCCAGCAGAATGAGAACAGAAAAGAAGAAAAATAATACCTTTTTTTATTTTTTCCAAAGGTGCTGTTATGGGCTTTATCAGAGAAAATTAAGTTTAATAAAAAACTATGGTTTAGAAAACCATACTGAATTTCTCCAGTGGAGATGAAGTGTACATAAAGCAAGCAGGGCAGTCAGCCTGGCATTAAATCCCAATAATGGAAGAGCTGGATTTATGGCAGGGCTGTAGGATGATGATGCAGAACCTCCTGCCACCACCCACTCTGTCTGTGGGATAACTCAGCCCACAGCTTCCTCAAGTGATAAATTAAATGTGATTTGCTTGACGGTGTGCTGCCCAGGTTAATGATATACTATCAGCAAGTCAGAGGTTTCATCCATGATGGGTCTTTCATGTACATGATTTAAAACTCTTCGTAGATAAAGCTGGGGGCTTCCATGGCCCAGCTTGGAGGAGAGGATGGCAGGAGGGTTGGGTTATCAGGAGCACAAGGAACAGACGTTTTGATGGCAGGATGTGCAGCCCACACAGGATGGCAGTGGCACTGCCCTGCGAAGGAGTGGGTGGAGAGCACCAGGTCCAGAGGCTGCAGGGTGGATGTGGGTCTGTCCCCCCCTCCTTATCAGTTGTTTGGCACCGGTCTCCAAGGATATAATGTGGATAATATTTTAGAAAGCACTGTATTTTTAATGGTTGCTGTTTGCTGAATGAAATTCTTTCTATGAAGGGTCATAAAGTGGATCATTCAGGGAGAGCTTCCAAGTAGGTTAAAGCACAGGTTTGGGATTAAACACGAGAATGGCCTTTTCAGGCTCTTAAAACCATAAAGAAAATTTTAAAAAATCACTGTTCTCCCTTATGATACAGCTCCGACTTGCCAAACTCCCAGGATGTCAGCACCACAGGAGCAGCATCGTGCCTGAAATACCCTGATTATTTCCAGGTCCTTATTTTCTGGAAAGCAGCAGAAAGGCAGATAGTACATCTCTGCATGTCACATCTGAGAGCAGGCATGGAACAATTGTCTCAGCAGGTACCAAGGGCACACTGCTGCAAAAGCACTCTCCAGGCACGTGGATGGTGCCAGTCCCAAGGATCCCAGGGATCCTGCAGGGATATTTGATGATGCAGCACATTTCCCCAGACAGATGCTTTGCAGCTCAGTGTATTCCTAACTATTGCCTTTCCCCTCTCTGGGACAGCCTTCAGCACACAGCAGAAATTGCAGGCATAAATATTTCAGCTTAAATTTGGGAGATGGATTTAGGTTTTGGCTGTGGAAAAGCCAGCCCTCTCCAGCAAGAGGACAAAAAAAAAGAATTCCACAGCACAGAATAAAAACACGCCTTCAGAAAAATAAAAACCGTGGAATCCCCGAGAAAAGCGAGGCTCATATCTTTGTTATGTTTTCAGTAGGTAAACACTTCATCACATCGAGTCCCTGAGAGCTGCTGCTCCGAGCAGCTCCAGCTCTATGCAGCAAAATGCTGACAGCAGAGAGCCACAGAATGGTTTGTGTTGGAAGGGACCTTCAAGATCATCCAGTCCCCCTCCACTGCCATGGGCAGGGACACCTTCCACTATCCCAGGTTGCTCCAAGCCCCATCCAGCCTGGCCCTGGACACTTCCAGGGATCCAGGGGCAGCCACAGCTGCTCTGGGAAACGTGTGCCAGTGTTAAACTAACCTCAATGAGAAAGAAAAAAATTACCTGCCTTTGACAGCAGAGCTGTTGGAGTAGGAGAAATGCCTTTTTCTCCTCCTGCACTGGCAGATTCAGATTTAGGATGCTCATGGCACCTCTGGGAGCAGGCTCAGGCTGGTGCAGCCCCAGCGAGGGCCAAAACCCAGCTGCTTTGCAGAAATATTGCAGTTAATGCCTCATGTGTCACAAAGAACGATCTGAGGCACTGAAAGCACCCTGGAACACCAGGACAGTTGTCCCAGGGAGAACCATCCCTCTGAGATAACTCCAGCCTTGCACTTCGCTTTGTCCTGGTGCAGTAGAGCAGGACTTCAGGTGAAAGCCAGAGATAAATCCCCTCTGTCAAACAGGCTGAAGCGATGGGGGAGAAGAGACATTTAGCAAGCCTTGCTCCAACTTTGCTCCACGCTCTTCCTTCGTCTGTCGTTTCATTTTAATTAAAAAGAAATGTGCCGAGAACGCTCCATCTCGCTTTTGTTCTTTTTGTGAATAACAGCTGGGAGAAGAACAATAGGATTTATTGGTGCATAAAGAACTACCAGGGAAGCAACCAAGCTATCGGTGAGAACCATTAGTTACAACTGTCAACAGTATTTATATGGGTTTTTACTCTAACCCCACATTCAGCAAGAGATTCCCCCAGATCCTCCCTCCCAAAAAGACTCAGGCCAGAACCCAGCAGACCATCATGTTCCAGGGAGACTTCTTCAATTACAACAGATCTGGTAGAGTACAAGAGGTCAAAATTTGAGGTCTTTTTGAGGTCCTGACTCACCTGTAAACTTTTTTCCCTAACGTGTGGAAATGTGTACAGTGGTAAACCTGGAATTACCCATTATTAGGTAATGATATGATTAATAACAAAAATTACTACATAAATGTGAGGCAATGCACCAACACACCTTTTCTTTAGTTTGTTCTCTTCTCTGTTATTCCTATTTTGCACTGATTGCCATAAAATCCAGATGCCCATACCCATGTGCCATGCAACACAGCTGACACATCCCGAAGAAACACTAGAAACATTTGTTCCAGTCTCCTTCCCAAGGCAGATGCAGGGAAGCCTCCTGTTTCAGAAGTTATTTTTCAGTACATGCTGCTCTGCACGTATGGTTAGGGAAGATTGTTTTTTCATTTTTTCTTGCGCAGTCTGGGGGCAATTTAAAAAAAGAAATACAAAAAGTTGCATGCACGGTCTGTGTTTCAAGTGCTCTCTTGGCAACCAGCACAGCCCATGGAGATGAAGGCAAAGAAAGTGGCTGCAAGGGACAGGCAGCAAGACTCAGGTCAGCAAAGCACCTTCCCAGATGTTTTATGAACCAGCTGTTTTAGTTTGCCTCCCCTGTGGCTCCAGTGGGGGGGTTCAGGTTGAGGTATAATGTGAAAAAAAAGGGCAGTTTTGACCTCCAGTTACCAGAGCTTTGGGTGAGTTTGAAGCACACGATGCTCTGCCCAGGGCATTTGAAACACCAGGCACACAGCCTCAGATTTATTTTCTTTTTCTGCGCATATTCTTGGCATTAAAGCAGGCTCTACCCCCATCTCTGGATAGTTTCTTGGAAGTACTCCCCGCAGCCCAGCACATCACATATTATATATACACTCACAGAGTCCATCTCCTTCGGAAAACGAATTTATTTACCGCCGTAAAAATAAATAGCAAAGGATTCCCTTAGCTGAGACGTTTCATTTCTCTGCCACGCACACGAGTGATGCACAAGATTACCCCAGGCCGGGCAGAGGAGGTGCTGGGGGAGCTGCTGGCCGGTGTTGCAGCACAGTCATGGCAGGTTTAATCAAACCTCACAGTGCCTGCCGTCAGCTTGGCTTCTCCTTCCACCCCGCCCGGCTACTGGCTACCTTCCCTTAATTTTTTTTAATTTTTATTTTTCACTCAAATAACAAAACTCGCATGGGAATCCCGTCTGTGGGGCGCGGGGGTACAGAAAGAGGCAAGTTTGGGGATGCTGGGGTACAAGAGGCCGTCTCAGGCAGGCTGGAAAGGTTTCAGTACGTCCGTGGGTTTTGGTGCGAGCTCGCTGCTTCCAAGCACATGGGCATATCGGCCTCTGCTGGCAAAACGGAGTTTAGCCGAGAGAAGTATTTCCTGGCAAAACGCAGCGAGATGTTAAGCGTCCCACAGGGAGCAGCAGCACCCCTGGTCCCCGGGAACAGCAGGCATCCATCAGCAGGGAAATGCCTAAACGCACACAGTCCTCGAAAGCCTCAAGCCAGCAGCTACCACAGCCATCTCCAGCTCAGGATTAGGGAAACTGCTTCGCCCAAGACTGTAAGGAAAAGGCTTGAAAACAGCAATAGAGCACGAGGGCTCTTAACAGATTTTGCACAGAAAAAAATATATACATATATGTGAGTGCCGTGTCTTTCAAGAACAGGTGACTGAAGTTAGGGTGTTAAACCCATCTTGCCGTAGGTATTTGTGTGACATCTCCACAGCGCAGAGCTTTCTCCCACCGCCTGAACAAACAAACATCAGGACACAGACCCCACTGGCAGCCCCTGGAGCTCACCTGCTCCTCCCACGACACAGCCACACAGGCAGTAAATGCCACCTGTCCTGCTCCAGGTGTCTGCAGGAGCACAGAGCTCAGCGCAGCCTCAACAAACTGAAAAAGGGTAGGCTTAGATTGGATTTAGGCCGGGTATTAGGAAGAAATTCCTTACTGTGGCTGTCCCTGGATCCCTGGCAGTGTCCCAGGCCAGGTTGGACGGGGCTTGGAGCACCCTGGGACAGTGGAAGGTGTCCCTGCCCATGGCAGGGGGTGGAATGGGATCAGCCTTAAGGTCCCTCCCAACCCAAACTGTTCTATGATTCTATGACTTCCCAGAGGTCTTTTCTCTGCTGAGACTTCCAACTGAAATAAGGAGTATGACGCCCTCATCTGCTTTTCCCTGGAGCTGCTGTGCCTTCAGTTTGAAGGCTCCGTCTGGAAATGTGGGATCTGCTACCGATGCCCACAGCTGGCGAATGGTACATGCGGTAATCCGTTAATGTTTATTCACAGACTTCAGCAATTTTAGAAGCCACAAGTCTGGGAAAAATCATTTTAATGCTGTTAGTATAAAACTGAACCCTTAAAAGAACAACTGTGTGAGTCTGGTGAAAGATGGTTGCTTTTTTTTTTTTTTTTTAAATCAATTTAATTCACAAGATTTAAACACTGCTAAGAATTAATTAACAACAATTAAAAACAGATTGAACTGTGATTATGGCTATGATTATGTGTCCTTAAGAAGTCAAGCTGAGTGTACATGTACTCAGCAAATACAAGCTTAAAAAAATATCTCCATTTGCAGCTTTCTGCTTAAACAGAGAGGTCTTGAAGCTGAGAAGTCAAACTCAAGGTTTGAAGTCACCAAAGGAATTGTGCAACAGGGGCTTGGGAAGAGTGCGATCCAAACCCTCTCCAAGGGAGTTTAACAACATGAGAAAATGGTAAAGGGACTTAGTACATTTTCAACTGCTTCTCCAACTGCCTTTTAGCAAGGTGATAAGAAAGTAAGCGATAAGAAGATCAGGAATTTCAAGTGTACACAGGTAAAACTCCAGTCACGAGGGACAAAAGTATCAGCTAAACAGCTTAAAGGACATTATTTCTATTTAAACCAGATGTGCAGGCAGCTGTAGCTAAAGCATGAGCTACAATTACTGGTATTGCACCTGGCTTCCTACTGAAGAGGCTTTTTCCTTAAAAAGTAACAGTTCAAGTCATGCTGATTCCAAGAAAATAAGAGACTGAACCCCCAGACTGCAATTCATCTTTTCCTTCTGATCATAATATAGATTATCCCAGCCCCCAAAGATGGGAAGAGTTATTCTGAGCACCTTCTGTACCAAGTACTTGAGCATCCCACCCATGAGCCTCCATCATCTTGTGCAGGGTTATTTTAAGTTTCCCCCAGGAGGGATCAGCCTACCTCCTTGCCTGCTAAAACTTTCTGATGTGGCTGTTCTGCCAGAAGACTACAAAATCCAGTGTTTCCTAAGAAGACCATGACTCACGTCAGCTGTAAGTGTTTCAAAGGACACTGCTCTTTCCTCACAGTGAAGAACACCATAGATCACAAGGAGAGGCAGCAGCAGAAGTGGCAGGGATGCCAGGAGAAGAGCAGCTGTCTCCAGGCACTGCAGCAGGGGTGAAGAACCCTCAGAGCTCTGTTTTGCCAGGTATTGAGCGCGGTGAGATTTAAAGCATGAATTGAACCACTGACATCACTGGGATTGATCAGTGCTGAAGCACCGCATGAATCAGAGCAGGTTAAGGAATCCCGAGGGCTTTGCTTCTGTCCCAGGGACACGCAGCACATCCCTGCTGCCTGCTGCTCCCTGCAGAGCCCTGGCACCACTCTGCCTGCTCCT
The DNA here is from genome assembly GCA_013397845.1 of Melanocharis versteri. NCBI lineage: Eukaryota > Metazoa > Chordata > Aves > Passeriformes > Melanocharitidae > Melanocharis > Melanocharis versteri. Next base: position 31,185 of record VZTG01008549.1, on the reverse strand, counting down.
GCACAGCTCCCACCCACCACAGCCCAAGGAACCAGGTGCAGCACCAGGTCCTACTTGGCTTCTCCCTTGCCAAGACACTGGGACAGCTCCAAAGGGGGAATTTGCGCCCGTACGAATTCAATCCCTACCACCCTGTCAAACCTCCAGTCTGTGGTGGAGGTCAGGAGCCACGCCAGCCCAACGTCCCCCAGCTTCCCCCTTCTCACTCCAGTGCCATCTTGGGCAAATGCAGATGGGCACTACAACCATCCCAGCACCCACTGCCCCAGCCCTGATCTTCTTCCTCCTTCGTTCAGCTCGTTTTGCTCCATCCAGAAGAATGACCAAAGCCACCCCTGAACTCCAAGCTGTGTGCTTTTCACACCTCTGCCCAGCTTGGGCTAACAGCCCCATGTCCATCCACATGCAGGGCCGCCACTTCCACTGGGGAGAGGAGATTTGAAGGGAAAAAAGGGAGCGGGAGTGTCAGGTCCACACTTTCCTGGTGATTCCTACCAATGGACCAGGCTGCATTTCCATCCACCTTCGCACTGCATCATGGGCAGCACATCTTTGCTACGCTGATCCACCACCTGCAGAGTTAATAATCCTTTTCATTAACCTGCATGCTCGTGGGACTAGATCTTCCAGAAAAAAAAAAAAAAAAAAGGCACTATAAAACAAGTTACGAGCCAAAGGGCGTGTTCAGGGAGCATCCATGTGGGCAAGTCTCCTGCAAATTGACCAACCTGCTCCCACCTGAGCACTCTGCTCACAGGCAGGCCAGGAAAGAGATTCTCCCTTGGATTAAGAATAAATACACCTCCTCCTTTGAAAAGCATATTAATTAATGGCATTCATTAGGGAGGTAGCCAGGAAACCAGGTAATTTAATTTCTCGAGTACACAGTGTCGGGAAAGATAATGGGCCCAACGCCAGCGCTGCCAACAAGGTGAAACCTCTTTCATTTATTATCTGAGAGGTGGGGAAGTCAAGCATGAACGTCAGAGTGTCACTAGAGAAACCAGATACGCTAAGCAAGTACTAAATTATCCAAATGAGTCCATTATATCTATTGCTGTCATGCACTGCCTGAGGGAGATGGGAAAGCTCTCCCAGCAGAGCAGGGATGCCACGGGCCGGTGCTCTCCTGCACGTGAGAGGCTTTGCTGGGCTGGGGACCACACAGATAGTCAAAAAATTATAGAAGGGAAAAAGAAAAACCTACCAGGCAGCAATTTGCTACAGGAAACCATGAGTACACCCTCACACAAATAGCGCATCCAGCTCTGGGGATCCTCAGCACAGGAAAGATAGTAATTTATTGGTGCAAACCCAGAAGAAGCCACAAAAATGCCCCAAGGGCTGGAGCACCTCTGTTCTGGAGACAGAAGGCTGAGGGTGCTCAGCCTGGAGAAGAGAAAGCCCCAGAAGAGCTCTGTTTTCCTTCAAACATCTCAGAGAACTTAAAGACAAACCAATCCTTACAGAAAGCAGCCAAGCCAAAAACTTGGCCACGCTTTGAACAGGTAATTTTGGGCTTGAGGCGGGTGGAGATAATGGATTTATGACAGCGACTCGCTCAAGCTGATTCAGCAAAGCAGGCATAGAAATATGAGCAAAAGGGTCCCATCTCACCCCCTTCCTTGGCATGAGTGCTGACCATTTGCACCTGGGGCTGTCACAGCCTTTCCTTTCCAGGGACCCAGCAGCAGCCAGTGGAAGTGAGACTGCCTCAAAGCGAGCAAGTACAGGGCACATCCCCTTCCTCTTTCATCCCTAAAGAAATGTAAATGTATTTTTTTCCATCCTCTGAATGAAAAGCCACCTCGGTACATTAATTTCTGTAATTACTATCGTTAGAGTTCACCACTAAGTTCTTCTAATTCATAAAAAGGACTATACTCCAACACTGTATCTGACCTGGGGAATATATTCTTTCCTTTAGGACAGGTTTGAAATTACTTTTGGATATACCTAAACCCCCTAAAATTGGAATTCAAGCAATTTCACTGAAACCATGTTTGATTTCTCTATCCAGAAACAGAAACCCTATCCTGCACATATCTCCAGGGGAAAGTGTTCCTGTTATCCAAAATGGCATTAAGATTTAATACAAACAACACAGTAATTTAGCCTTTTAAAATTCAATAATGGCTCCTCTGATTTGACACACAGTGAAGCTGATTGCAGAACTACTATTAACTTCAACAATTTGGCTGCGAGCTTCCTGACAAATTCAAAATTACATCCAAATCACACAACATCATTTATTATGATGTAAGCTATTATACATTAGATTAAAATCAAAGCTTGCAGATGTTTCTACAGCCCTGTTTACTTAAAAGTTACACAACTGAAGAACACCATTTTAATTTTTTTTTTTTAAATTTAAACCTATGCACAGTCTTGTGAATCCAAGTACATTGAATATTTATTGCAAACATGGAATCATAGAGTCGTTAAGTCTGGAAAAGCCTCCAAGATCATTGAGTACAGCCATTAAACAGTGTGATTTCAATGAGAATTTAGTGCTGCCAAGCACAGCCACTGCCACTGTTGGCATTTGACAGCAGGAATAAGTGCTTTCAGAGTTCAGGCCCATAATTGATGTAACGACGATAAATGAGCAGATCCTGATGCATGTCCTCCAATTTCAATGGAGATAAACTTCGAAGAGATTTCATACAATCCTGGAATGTTTTGGGTTGGGGGGGACCTCAAAGCTCATTCAACTGCTCTGGGCAGGCACACCTTCCACTATCTCAGGCTGCTCCAAGCCCTGTCCAAGCTGGCCTTGGACACTGCCAGGGATGGGGCAGCCACAGTTCTGTGGACACAACCTCTCCAATTCCTCCAGCAGATCCATGTGTTGGAGACCAGAGAAGCAGCAATGATAAAGGCCTGTGGTCCCCAGTGTGCTGTCGAATCCAGGGAAATTTGCAGAAAATATCCCAATCCTGTAAGTCATCTTTGCCCCGCTCGCTTAAAGAGAGTGGTCTAATTCAATAACCCCAGAAGGGCTCAAACACTCAGCTCTTCAAACGCTGCCAAATTACCTCTGAAACTGTTGTATTGATTTCCTCTCCCGTGTGCCCACGGCCTCCTCGAAACCTGCCAAAGCACTGCCCAGCCTCCCTGGCTGCCCCTGGCCCTCCTCTCCCGTGGGATGGAGCAGCTGCGTGGTCCAGCTGCACCCCTGCACATCAGTGGGCAGAAATTTCCTGGCAGCAGTGCCCAGACACACCTGTGGTCTGCACCTTGAACGCTCTCCGTGCTACAAATGTTGTCTTAGATTTTAAGATGGTCGCTGGCAGCGTAGCCCCAACCGGAGAAGCCACTCTTCCAGGGTAATGGGGAAAAAATGCCTTTATTTGTAATTTCTTGGTTACTCTGCAGTGATGTTAGCGCTCCCAGCTGGCACTGGGTCCCTGCTGTGCTGAAGGCTGCAGAAACCACGCTGGGAGGGAAAGCCCTCACCCCAAAGGATCTGTGTAGGCAAGAGGGACACAGAACTAACAGGAAAAGGGCAGGAGCATTGTCACCAGGCCACCACAGCTGACACCTCCTGACACCATCATGTGTCCTGCTTCGGTAATCATTGAGGCACCAGCAACAACACGCACTAAAACCCCAAAGTTCTGGGTGTTGAGCAAAATGCAGCAGCCATCCATGAACCACAGCTGAAAATCTTACACATTGGACATCAGAGAGGATGGAGAGCTGAGAACAGGTGCGGAGCTGCTGGGGTTTTGTTTCCTTTTAAAATAAAATAAAAATTAAATAATTAAAATAGTTTAAATAAATAAAAATAAATAAAAAATAAAAATAATAATAAAAAAACAACCCGAAAGATCCCAACCATAAAAACCACACACACACAAACCCTAAACAAACAAACAAAAAAACCCCAACAAATTTTTGTTTTTGCAATCCCCTACGAACATTGTGTTCTCTTAATCTCTTCACCCTTTCAAACACTAATCATTTCCAGAAAGCTTACAACAAGGCAGACTTTCCAGGGCTTTATGTTAGGAAGGAAACAAAAAACCCCTTCTGCAGTTCTTTTACAGACTGGAAATGCTATGAATCCTACAAGCCCTATCCAAACTCTGATATGGGTTTTCAAGTGGAACCTGTGAGTCTGCTTAAACACAGAGAGGCTGAATGGGTTTATTTCTCTATTTATTCACACCAAATCTCTGAGTCACCCTGGTAGCATTGTCTATCTTTCATCACACCATTCTCATCCACCCAGCGCTCCTTATCTTGAAGAGGTATTAGGGTTTTGCAGCACACAAACTACTCTAAAGAGGTACTGAAAGTCAACTTCTGGCCAAACTTTCTTCTTTCAGGTATTTTTTCACCTCTATTCTTGTATCAACCATAAAATTATCACCGCCAATTTTTTTTTTTTTTTTTTGCTAAGAGAATTAGTTTAAAAGATTTCTGCCGGAGAGGATTAGAGACCTTGTTACAAGCTGCCAAGAAACAAGAGTGCAAGTGTATGTACGTGTGTCTGGGAAAGGATAAATGTAAAATAATTGCAGCTGAACCTGCTCAGATAACAGCAAATAAATACAAAACTTTCTATTAAGCTGACACAAAAAATAGAAAAGCTGTCAGAGTCACAGCGATCCGGACCTAACTCAAGAAATAGCAATACCCCTTATCTGCCTGTGCCATGGATTTACTCTCAGGCTGTCAGACTTGATCTAGTTATTTCCAGCAGGACTCACTGCTTCCTACACCTTATCTGAATGTGGCTGTAAGTAGCTGCACGCATGCAAACAAAGCTCCCCAAAATGCACAACGCCAGTTCCCTCCCCAGGTACCCTCAGCTCCCTTCCCAAGCCCCCTCTGTGCTTTTTGTCCATGGGTGACTCCAGCACAGCTGCACAAATGCTCTCCCTCCTGTGACAGTGGGCAAGAAGCAAACACTCAGGCCATAAAATCCCAGGATGGTTTGGGTCGGAAGGACCTTAAAGCTCATCCTGTTCCACACCCTGCCATGGGCAGGGACACCTTCCACCGTCCCAGGGTGCTCCCAGCCCATCCAACCTGGCCTGGGATACTCCCAGGGATGGGGCAGCTTCTCTGGGAAACCTGTGCCTGCGTTTCAGCACTTCAAGACAAAACCTGCCTGGTCCCCTCCTGCAAAACCACCAATAAATTCTGTGACAGCCCAGGTGAAGAGCAAACCAAGTTTTGCACCTACTTGCACTAACACTTCCCATAGTGAACAGCTGTGTTTTAGTCTGGTGATTCCAGGTCCCTCTGCTCATCCTGAGACCGGTGAGACCAGATGGCAACATTGATACCTCTAGGTAAGTGTTGGGGGTTTTAAAAACAAAGCTTCCAATATTGGAGAATTCAGCATAGTTAAAATAAAGGTTCACCATCTCTCAAGCAATTACCGCCCGTGTCTGGCTTCATCTTCCAAAAATATCTTTTTTATTGGCATGTGCCAAATGGAAGCAAGACTGGCTTTGGGTGCCCAGGCAGGCACTGGCACAGAGATGATGCTGAGTGCTTGAATTTTCTGTTTTCAGGCATATTTCCAAGCTTTTCACCACTATTGTTTGAACTCTATTTCCACAGGTACACTTCACACTGCAGTAGGAGTTTGTGGTTAATTTGCTTTCACACTTGTAGACTTGCTTTATGTCACTGCATGTGCTGATAGGTCAGCAGAGGGATTTTTTTCATTTTGGAAAATGTAGGTCAAGAGCCAAAAGCACCTAACTCAAACCCCAACACACTCAGAAGGTTTTCACTCCTGAGAAGGATTCGCATCAGCCCTGGAATACTTCACCCACCGAAGTACACGGGCAGAAATCACAGAATCATTGAGGCTGGAAAAGCCGTCCAAAATCATTGAGTCCAACCATTCCCCCAGCACTGCCAAGGCCACCACTAACCCGTGTCCCCAAGTGCCACATCAACGTGGCCTTTAGATCCCTGCAGGGCTGGGGACTAGACCACTGCTCTGGGCAGCTGTGCCCAATACTTAACAACCCTTTCTATGAATAAATTTTTCCTGATATCCAAACTAAACCTCCCCTGGTGCAATTTGAGGCCATTTCCTCTCCTCCTGCCCCTTGTTCCCTGGGAACAGAGCCCGACTCTCACCTGGCTGCACCCTCCTGTCAGGGAATTATGGAGAGTGACAAGTTACCCCTCAGCCTCCCTTCCTCCAGAGCAAACAGTTCCCCACTGCTCTGCGTTGCAGCACCAGGCACGCAGCCACCAAGAAGCAAACAGGTGATGATTTTTTCCCCTGCTGTTAGTTTTCAGATTAGATTTCTGAAATTACTGTTTCAGCACCAGCCCTCAATATCCGTCTAAATGATCATTGTGATTCTACACAGCTGAACTCCCAAACAAAGAGGAGGGTGACAGTGACTTCCATTTGCTAAGGGAGAAGGACAGCATGGCAGGAGCAGAGAGAGCTGGTATAATGTGCATATATATATGCATACACGGAGAGTAAACAAGTATCTGAAGCACTCGGACAAATTGAAAGGAGAAAAGTAATCCAGCCCAGGGAACAGTGTGTTTGCAATGGGCCACAGCACATGAAGGACAGACGTGAAATATCAAAGCAGACACACAACATAAAGCAGATGAAATAACCTGACGCAGAGAAACCCAAAAACCGACCAAACAAAAAACCAAAAAGCAAAACCAAACAAAAAACCCCAACCAAACCAAACAAACAAACCCCCATATATAAAAGGCACCTTTACAAGAGGACACGTAGAGAGAAATGTTATTACTGTGTGTCTACAATCTGGAATTTGTATGTACTTGAGAGCCAAGTCCCATTCAGATCTCTGTAGAGAAAGCACTCGTGGAATTTCTTTTATTCCCTTCACAAAGAAATTGCACAAGGCCAAATTTTACAGCTCCTATTGTCCTACCTTGAGACATATTTAGTGCTGTTTTCACCAGGGCTAAATAAGCGCACCTAAATAAGTTTTTTAGAAAACTTCCTCAGACATCCCTTGGCTGATGTTTTCCTTGGACAAAGGCCACCAGTGCTCACCAGTGTCACTACAGGAGCAGCCTGTGCACTCCTGAGGGGCTCTGGGCAGAGCTAAGGACAAACCTCCCCCTCCTTATCCCTTATCCCAACAGGGAACGGTCTCCAAGATATTTAAAACCCACCCAAAAAATCCCTGCCTCAGAGATCAGTAATTAGGACCATGCCTCGCTGGGCATCCTCCATCCCCTGCTTGGGTTCAGTCCAGCAGCACACCCAAGACAGGCTTAAAATTAAGCCTCAGACCCCAGGGTCCAAACCAGGGATTTCCGTGGTGATGTTAAAGCCACTCAAAGAACAGGGAACTGCTCCAAAATTCAACTGTACATGATCTCCAGCACGTAAAGGAGAAGTCGTGCACGCATTTGAAAGACACTCATTTCTTTCATGTGATGCAACAAAGAGGAATAATTAAAATATATCATTAATAAAGAGCCTGTGAATGTGTAACTACTCTGGGTGGTTTGACAAGATTTACTAGCGCACCACTTCGTGTGCAAATAAAGAGAAGTAAAGCAGGAAAATCTCCTCACCTTTTACCATTTTTTGCCATCAAGATTTTCAATACAGCTCAACCCTCATTGCCAGGGTCAGAGCACAGAATGGTTTGGGTTGGAAAAGACCTTTAAAAATTATCTGGTCAACATCCCCCCCAAATCTTCAAGTCTGCATTATTTCATTTAAAATATTAATAAGCCTCCTGTCTTGTGCTGCAGCAGTCTAAACTATGCACCCCTCAATCACATGGATTTGGAGAAGCTTATTATAATCATAAGCTACCAAGTCATCATTTAAGTTTTTAGTTCCTTGTTATTAACTTATGTAAATTCAGCTCCTTTGAGAGCGAAGCTGTGGCAGTGAGTGAGCAGGGCACTCCGTTGCTCTTAACCCCAATTTATGCATATTCTTACAGGCATCTTCCACCTGTGCTAAAGAACAGCAGCACTCATTTTTTATGTCATCTGTCTTCTCCTGCCGGGCATGATATAGTAAGATTTTGGGGAAAAAAAAACCAATAAAAGGTGCCAGTGTAGCTTTTTTACCTGTCTACAAAATATCAGTATCAGGCTCAAAGTAAACAGAAGCTATTATGGCAGTTTGCTGCATCCCTTCAGCCTGAAGGCTTTTTCTCTGCCTATTTTAACTACTTTCTCCTTACAGAGATAAAAGATTCTGAAGGTAATTTTCTTCTCTCTGATTACAGCAGGGGAAAAAAAAAATCACATTATAACTTCCGATTATAGCTGATTATTTTTTCAGCTCATTTTCTGGAGGGAAAGGGGGTCTGTGTACTTATAGGTTTGGGGGTAATAAAGACAGAAAAGTGAAAACCACTACCCTACCAGCACAGCCACCAGCAGACTGGAGCCTCGTCCCCAACCACATGGTGCCCACTCTTGTTCTGGGAGTGCTGAGCCAGTTCCCTCCTTCAGCTCCTGGGTGCAGATTCCTGAATGAAGCCACCTGAGGGAGAAAGAAGTTCTTCCCGAGGTCTCAGGTGCCCTCAGCAGAGGAGCTCAGCCAGGAGGGCAGTCGGGGTATTTACGTGCCAAAGTCAGCTGAGAGCCCTGACAGAGCTAATGAGGGCTTTAAAAAAATATGAAGCCAGCAAGGTCCTATCGACCTCTGAGACATGATGATGAGATGATAACAAATTATTATTATTATTATCATTATCATTATCATTATTATTATTATTATTATTATTATTATTATCGTTGTCATTATCGTTATTATTGATGTTATCATTTACACAATATAGTACATGATATAATATTATAGATAATTTTTATAAATGATTGTATAATATATAATGTGTAAATATATAATAGAGATATTATTATTCTTAATGATAAAAATAATAATAATGCACTAATAAGATTTTCAGCCATTGTAGGTTCACCCACAAACTCCTTTCTCCCATTTAACTCACTTTGGCTTTCTCCATACAATACAGAGTAGATCCATTCTTTCTTTTCGTACAAAGGTGGAGAAAACCTGCCGTTTCTGACTCTCAACATCAAAGAACAGTCAAATCCCCTTCTCAAGGCACAGACCAGGTTTGTTTGATGGAGTCAACCCTACGCAACTGAGAATATTCTGTCCTGAAGATAAATGGACCTTACAATATTTTTGTGCTTTTCAGCACGCAGACCTCAGCAGAGATTCCCTCCCTCTTTCCCAAGCATTTTCTACTTGGGAAAAGGAACAAAGGGCAGCTGGGGAGAGCTGTACAGGATGGCCAGCTTGGCCTGCTCTCGACCAAAGGGCAGGTCACTGCTGCTTTGCAGTAGGAAGAAAATCAGGGCAGTGCAGGAATCCTTAGGAAAATGTGGTGCAGAAACCCTGCGTTGAGGACACCATCTGCTGCTCTTCCTCAGGTCACAACTCACCAGCTGCACTTTCCATTGTAAAACAAATAGCTTTCACTGTAATTAAAACACCATGTAATTACAGAGCTGCTCTTGTGGAGAGCCGGCCACCAACAAAGGGATATTTCACTAGGTCTCTTTGAAAGAGCAACCTTTAAGGCTTAATATTGAACTTGGAAGGCATTAAACTTGTCAGCCCTGTCTCAGGGGGTGTTAGGGGGATCTCAAGGTGCTCCAGCCCCAGCTGGGGTGGCACTGCCAGCCCACAAGGCAGCAAGGACCAGCCATGGGTGCTCACCCTAAAGCACAGCCTCCCTCAGAGAAATAACTGAATTTAGACCCCATTTCAGTTTACCTGCCCCAGTTCTCTGTGCCTGTGCTCAGGTGAGCACATATTGAAGTAGTCTTTGCTTTACTGGCTTTTGTAAATTCAAAAGGACAAACCTTGAAACAAATAATGGTCAGTGAACTCAACTGCTCCAAAGAGCTAAGGGAATGAAGTATTGGAGACTTTTTGTGTCAGAAGCCCAAAGCTTATTATTTCCAATATAAATAGTATTTTAAGGGGGTAATGGGAGACATACCGAAAGAGTCAGTCTGAGTCAGACTTCGGAGTTAATAAATAGTAAGATATATTGCAACATGGATTTTGTAAACAGAGAGAACATAAATTCTTTCTCTGCTGACTATTTTTTTAAGAAACGCCAGCTCTCATATATTTGCAAGTTAGTCTGCTATGGAATAAGCTGTGAAGTGGAAAATAGCTCAATCAGCTAAAGAAGGTGTGGGCTGATTCAAGTGTTGGGCAGGGGAGAGGAGACAAGGGGGTTTGCTGAAATGTGAATAAATGAGGCAGAGCTTATCAAATGGAAATCCAGCGTGTGTGAAAGATGTGGACTTAATTTAAAAAAACAAAACACAGGAGTAATCAACATGAAGGAAAAGGTCTTCTAATTCCTTTAGACGCAAATATGCTCCAAGCACATGGAGCAGCTCCAAGCACATGAGACCAGCTCCCAGTGCCAGCCTGCCCACCTCATCCTTCTCATCCTGGATTTCCTATCTGGCAGCTGTCCATTGGATTGGGTTGGGTTTTTTACTTTCTTGGGTGTTTTTCATATCTGTCTCGTTGACTGTGATAGTGAGAGGAAAACTGCTACTCAGGCGCTGCATTAATACCCTCATTAAATAATAAAATTTGTGCTTGTGAAATTTTTTTCTTTTTTGTGTGCTTCATTTGGCATCTCTTTGATCTGTCAGCAGTTACAGCTCCTGGATATATATTCAACGCCAGAGAAAACTCCCCAAAAAGACAGAGAAGTGGTAAAAACCACAGGCTACGCTTGGTCAAACCAGACAGAGGTACAGGTGGGGTGTGGAGGATGTTCCATCACAGAAGGAGTGAGGCCATTGTCCAGCTTGAGCTGTGGAATTCAGCAAAGAGCAGAGCAACTGTGCCTCACTTACACAAAACTCAGTGCAGCTGAGTGGCGTGGGGACAATTTCTGAGATATTTTGCTATCAAAGCCAGAGTTTATGCATGGTTGTGAGGGACTGACCATGGGGAGCCAGGATAGGTGGCCCAGCACCACACTAATGGGCACACAAGTGCTGTGAGAGGGTTCTGACATCCCAAACTGTCTCACACAGCCAGAATTTGGGGGGTTTGAGCAGCTTCCATCCCACAGGAGCACCAGTGAGCCATAATCAGACACTCAGATGGTGATGGAGGCTATTGCACCCAGTCCATTAAGGCTCCATGATTAGCACAGGTGGAGATGTGGAACAGCTAAGGATGTGTCCTTGAGAAAATAAAGGCAGGGACAATGTGCCCAGAGCAAGGAAAGAAATGAGTAGGGGGTGAGCAGGGACATTATCCCCTCAAACATGAACAGGGTAAATTATAAACTGTGTTGGGGAATGTCTCTGCATGACATTTCCCTGTGCTGTTCTTTGCATGACAGAGCTGACTATGTTGATATTTTGAGTTAGATTTTAAGCCAATGAAGCCCTCACACTCAGCCCATTCTAGTCTGTAATTTCGCATTGAAGGAAATTAGAGTAATCTGAAATATTTTCTGCAGGGTCGTGTTTATACATATTTTGATTTCTGGACAGTGGTTTGCAAAGACATTAACCAACTCTAGTCAGAATTTGAAGACTAATGTTGTCCCACTCATTGTTGATCCAATCGTCTTTGATGTGCCTGTCTTGATCTGTTTTCCCTTGAAGCCCTTCTCCTGAAAAAATACTCAGGAAACACTTAAGACATATCTCTGTGTAACAAATAAAGCAGCAACATCAATAGTTAATAGTTAAGCGCTTAATATCCGTCTGTAAAGATATGGCAATAAAGTAAATTAATACTCCAGAGCCCTGATTTGTGTCTCACTTACACTGGTGTTCCAGCACTAAAACTATTGGTTTCTGCTGGGTCGTTTACAGACAAGTAGTAGAGGTTAGCCTGACCTTGCATTGCTCCAATAAATACATTACAGCAACAACAGATCTGGAGTCAGAAGGAGTTTGCAACAGTAGCATGGCGTAAATAATACATGGATATTAGAAAAGCAATTACGTCCCAATATCAGAGCCCATATCACGAGCGCAAACCACTCTGCAACACAAGCTGGCTCTGGGGGGATGAATGTCCTTCCTAAATTACAGCCTCCCAGATCAGCTGGGTGTCCACTCTTTCTGGAGTTATGCAAATCAGCAGGCAGCTCCCAGCTTAGGGTCAGCCCGATTTTAATTTTTTTTTTTTTTTTTTAAGCAGATCTCTTTAAGGACATGAGTTCATCTTTCGGCAAGAACAAAGCCCAACTTTGGCCCTGGAAAGGTGTGGGATGACATCTCCGTTTAGCTCTGGTGCCTCCAGGCTGCTGCAGAGGAGGGAGAACAAAGGTAGGATGGTGATCAGGAAAACTGCTGTCAGGCTGATGTCTTCTGTCAGGAACAAAACCAATACCTGGCCTAAACTGATAAATCTGGGGTGTATTTCTGCTAAACAGAGCCTTGGCAAGGAACTCACATGTTGGCTCTACACTGGCCATGCCTGAAGTTAGGAGAGAACCATTTCCCACTAAGAATTATTGCTTTGAATTTGTGGGAAGCACAGGCTCAACTTCTCCCCGTCTCTGCTTTTCCGTCTGTAAATGGAGAACGTGAACAACACACAGCTGGGTTCATCAGTGCTCCTCAGGCTGCTGGAAATCAACGGACAAAGGGAGGAGCTCTCACACCTGCATTTGCCAGGGCCTTTTCACTTTGGGGCGGTGACTCAAATGTTCAACAAGCAAGATCTTGACATCAGCTTCAGAAAAAGCCAGGCTGAGCTCTGTACTTGGCAGAAAGTTCATTTTTCACTCAAAAATGATGGAACATGACACTCTGATGAGCCACGTTTGGTTTTCTTATTCAAAGCCTATGACTGGGCATAAAAAGAGACAGTCAAGGCTAACAACTCAACCAGACCCATCCAAGTCCATGTGATTTATGGATGGATTACAATGAGCTGTCCTTCAGAGCAAGCTCCTTTAAATAGCCATGATCATGCTATAAAATTATGTAACAGAAAACAATAGTTTTTAATAAAAATAATCTTGCTTGGGTAAGGAGGCAGGGCCAAACTATTTTAATGTCATATTTGATTGCTCAGTGAATGCATCTTGTTTGCTTTTTCCTGCTGGTTGCGGGTATAGAATTAAAAATCAAAAGGCTAATAGATGAAAATATTGTTAAGATAAAGGTTAATTAATCCCCAGAAATCAAATCTTTTGCTCTTGTGGCTACAGAGTTTTCTAATCATAAAAATACATATTTTAAGCAAAATCTTAGCAACACTTAGCACAACTTTGCACTAGGGGTGGCCAAAAATACTCAGCACAGGAGATGGAAATGATCTGTGCTATAAAGACACACAGCTGGTGAGAGCTCAGTGCATTAAAGACACTGCTGAGGACAGTCAGCATCTGGTGAGCTGGTTGAAAACTCGCGCAAAACATTTAATGATAAGAGCTTATAAAAATGCAAATACATGCCACTTTCTTCAGAGAATCACGGTGTTGCATTTATACGTGTCTTATCAGACTCTTCTCTGTGACAATGTTTAGCACCAGCCTGGTAAAATGTCTGCAAATCTATTTGGGTTTAATACTTGGAGTAAATACTGCCTTTTGATGTGATTTCTTACAGAACACGCTGTGTAAGTGCCCTGTCAGTGTCTGTCAGTCTCACCCTTCTGCCTTCCAAGTCTGGTGCTAAATTTCAATCAAGGCAGAGAGCAAGACTTAAACAGCCAGAGGGCAGGGTTAGGTGGGATATTGGGAAGAAATTCTTCCCTGTGAGGGTGTTGAGGGCCTGGCACAGGGTGCCCAGAGCAGCTGTGGCTGCCCCTGGATCCCTGGCAGTGTCCAAGGCCAGGCTGGATGGGGCTTGGAGCAGCCTGGGACAGTGGAAGGTGTCCCTGCCCATGGCAGGGGGTGGAACTGGATGAGCTTTAGGCCCCTTCCAACCCAACCTATTCCATGATTCCATGATATTTACCACCAAATATAGCACTTGCTCGTGTACTGCTGCCATGGCCGATCCTGAAGCAATGGGAGGGCCTCAGGGCCTCACTAATTCCATAAGAATGGAAAATCCAGGGATACCTCTCTGTTCCCAATACCTGCCTTGCTGCATACAATTCATTGTATAAGGTTGCAAGGCGAGAAAGACCAAAGAGCCATGAAAATGTGAGTGCTAAGGAGAAAAACATGAAAAAATGCGTCTTCTGCTGAAGGTCAGAGAAGCCTGGTTCTGGGGCTGGTCTGAGAGTGGTGCAGAGCGATGTGCAGGACCTCTGTCCAATCCTGCTGTCTCCCTTCTGCTTCTGGGAAAAAAAGGAAGCAGAAAGATCCCCTCAGGCCATAAATAGCAGCCTTGAGATTGCTACGGACCAAAGTTTTTCTGGAGTAGTGTGCTCTGGCAGAACCACATCCGCATCACCTTGTAGAGAATGCAAACAAGATTCCCAGAAAAAGGCAGGAGGAGCGGTGAGACTCATCTCGCTGGAATAGGAGAAAGGAGCTGGTGAACATAGCAACCTGCACTAAGATACTTAGATGTTTAGATTAGGCACTATGAAAAAAAAAATTTGTGTCGAGGGCTGTAAAGCATTGGGACAGAGCATCCAGGGAAGTGGTGGAGTCACCATGCCTGGAAATGTTCCAAAACTGTGTGCATGTGACACTTGAGGACATGGTTAGCGGTGAACCTGGTGGTGGTGCTGGGCTGATGGCAAGAGTTGATGATTTTAAAGGTCTTTTCCAGCAGAAATGATTCTAGGATCCTATATTCCCTTCAGGGGATTGTGGCTGCACCCCCAAATCTCAGCAGGAGAGAGGGCTGCAAATGTGTCAGATGACCTGGACTCGGTAGTTCTGCACAAGCAACTGATTGTCCATCAAAGAGAAAGAGAAATATCTGAGGGTGGCTAATTCTCACTCTCACCACCATCCGAAGAGCCTGTTCAATCAGTTTCCACATAAGGAGAAACTGAAATTCATCACTATTACAAATCCTTCCCCAGTGTTGCCACATGAAGGAAAGTTTGCTAGATATTTATTAAAGATGTGATTGGGGAGACAGATCTGGAACAAAAAACAAAACAAAACAAAACAAAAACATTCTGAGTACACGGTACTTCCTGAAACACCTATATGGGAAGTCAAAAAGTTCATTAATCTTTTCAGAGGGAAGGGACACATATTCCATATTTATCATCCTGCACCACATGCTCATGGAAACCTCCAAAGAGCAGGGCATTAAGGACTCAGTATTTAATTTTATTGCCTGATGGTGTCTGTGTCGAGCAGCAAAGACAGAAAATCATTTGCAGAATTATCAGGCTCCCTCGGTGCCTCAGCACTTCTCAAGGGAAGTAACGTGCTTAGAAACATGGATGTCACCAAGATTAACATCTGCTGCCTGAAAGGCATTCTCCTGCCTGACCTGAGTGCAGCCCAGGCTTTGCCAAGTGTCACTGAGCAAACAAAAATGCTCCCGGGAAGCTCCAGACACCAGCTCAGACACCTCAATGGCATTTCACTCACCTCGTCTGGGGGAAGGGTGAACTTCACTCTCCAAAATCTGACTCCCAGCCCAGCAAGGCAGAAAGACTGCTAAAACTGACAGTGTGGCAGTCCTGGTTGTTTGCACAGCTGACAAAATCTATTCCTTGCAAAAATAAACAAAAGACGCCCCGTGAAGGAAAAACAGTGGATTTTAGCCCTTATTATTTCTAAAGATGCAATAATACCCAGAGAAAGCTGGTTTTTGTTGATGAATTTTGTCACGTTCTCTCAGGCCTGGCAGCACACCTTGTTTCTGCAAGGCTCTTAATTTATCAGCATGTCTGGGGGTCTCAAAAGGCAGAACCAAATCCCAGGAATTCAGTAGAATTCCAAGACCCCCCTGTCTTTCCCCTGTGGGTCCAGCTACCCCAACAGCAAGGATGTCTGTACAACCCAGTGGTTTTATTATTGTCTCTGTGGTCTGCGGAGGTCTATATCCACCTTCAGCAAAATGCTCGTGGTCTCAGCTCTGGGCTTAAACCTGGACTTGCTAAGTCAAAAGTTTTAAGGTTTAGAAAAAAGTGAGTGGGGTCTGAAATCCTCCCCACAGGCAGCCTTGGCATTGACATCCTTATAACCAGCATCTTCTCCACCTAAAAAGGTGGCTGTGGCAGCACTTATACACACCTGATGTAGTATTTTACCTCTCTGTGGCGGACAACAGTTTCTTTATGGATTACAATGTTTATTTCTCTAGCCAGATCCATTGGGATGACTAAAAGATGACTGAGGATGTAGAGCGAGGAAACGACTAAGTGATAAAATTACCTGACTGCTAGCACTTCACCACCCAGGAGTAGATTTGGGTTAGCAGTGCTNAAAAAAAAAAAAAAAGGAAAGCAGAAGAGATAAATAGAGATTCATAAAACTTTCATTCCAAGAGGTGCTCCCTGCGATGCCTGTGCTGGGAGAAGGGAGGTCAGTACCTGCCCCAGCTCCATCTGGCAGGGCCCAAAACCCAAAAACATCTTGCTGGGTGCCCTTGGGAGCTCATAAAAGCAGAAGGAACCACTTCATCACGAACACAGAGCTGAAATCTGGCACTCAGTACCACACAGCATTGCGGAGTCCAAAAATAAAAGCTGTCAATACCAGTCTGAGGGAACACCAGCAGAAGGGCCATTTATTATTTCCCCTATTTCTTCTGCTCTTTCCCTAAGTGCCCACTTCTGGGCGCTGTCAGACTGTGGTGAAACATCTCTGTAATTCACTACGGCTTTTTATGGAGACTTTCTCAGAGCCAAGGCTGCAAATGCCACTGAGGAAAATGACGGATGCTGCAGGCTTTAGGAAATTAACCATTCTTTGATTGCTTGCTTAGCCGAGCAATTTGCAGCGTGATAGACAGAAATTATATCATCCAGTGTCAATTTGTCTATTCATTTTTCCCTCTCCACATGCTTCCTCTCCTTGATTGAATAATCACTAACAATAATCACAAGCATCTGGGGGAAGGAAGTACATCCATCAGTTTTAATGTCAGCAAGAATGAGGGCTGATTCCTCCAGCATTCACCACAGCTCTGCATCTTCAAAGTCATTTACATTTTCCTTATACCAGCACTAATATCCAGATTGTATTATTTCTGTTACCTACTGCTATTTCAGTTTATAATCTAGGAACAATAGCATGGCAATTGGGAAAATACCCAATTTCAAAAAATAGATGGTTGCTTCATCTGCTATCATGCATTACCACAAATATTTTTACATCTATATTTTGATTCTGTGAGAATATTGATGGAAGTGTAAGCTTGAAAGACTGAGGCTGAGTAAGACAGACCAGATCCAAAGAAGATGATTTTATAGGAAGGATGAAAACAGTAAAGGACAGAGCTGTTAGGAAGGTATAAGTGGGCAAATCCCAGGGATTGTAGAGGCTTTTCAAAGGCTGTCTGTGGACAGATTGCTACTTCCTTAATAAATTACCTTAGTGTGTCTAGATATTTTATAGACAACAATCCAGAAGATATACTGAATATTCAGTGATCGAAATACCAAATTCGCAATTTGTACGGTTGCATAACCCTAAATATATTTTTATATACCTATAAATGGTGCAATACCATCATATAATTCCACAGTGGCATTCTCTAGTTTTGTGAACCAATTTCTACCAGCTGAGATTCCAACTCCCCCTGTTCAGAGACACAGAACAGCAGAAAATACAAAATCGGTTTGAAGGCATAATAAGTGGCTCAAAGATTGCCTTTCCCAGAAACCAGTTAAAGCGGTTTGTTTATTCAATAGAATTAAATCATCTTTCAAACACAGTGACACAGACCAAAAAAAAAAATCAACCAAAAAACCCTGATCACTGTTCTAGTTATGGCTTACAGCAATTGATAGGCTTTCTATCACAACCATAGTACAGCTACAGAAACAATAATAAGCCAAAATTACAGGGTGTAGGTTGACAAAATAAAGGCCAGCCAAAGGACACAAGAGATTAACATTACCATAAAACCAACATGAATCTGCATGGATTTCTCCACCCCCACTCTCGCCACCTTACAGAAACAACAAACATGTAACAGCTTTATTTTTGTCATAACCCAAGCTCCCCTACAATGAAGACACAGAGTTTTACTCCAGTATTCCCAAACCAAGCATTTGTCTCCCACCAGGTGAAAACCAGGGTTATATTCAACAGGCAGCAGTTGCTCAATAAAATTTACATGGGCTCAATGCAGAGGTTTGACCAGGGACTTCATGGTTGACAGCAAGGAGAAATGAAGCAAAAATCACCAGATTTTTGTCCTGTCCCAGGCAGAGAAGAGAGTTTTCCTCCTTTCCTCCTCTCTAAGGGGACAGGCTCTAATGCACACATAAGTGTGTATCACTTGGCCAACACATGGTTGACAAATAGGGATTAATTCTGCCTGTTCCATGCTGCTAAGGAGGCAATAACCAGAGTCTTCACAAGCCATATGGAGCACTGGAGGTACTTCAGTGTCTCGGTCCATCAGACAGTTTCAGGTACAGCAAACATCTCGAGAAACTGCCAACACAGTATCTGATTTTTCTGGCTTAATTTGTCGCTGTTTTACATGCTAACACATTTTACAGTGATTAGTACAGTTAAAAATGTACATCAGCTTACCCAAAGATCAAACACTGAGAACATCTATGGCTTCTAAATAGAAAGTCAGACACGCTGGTTACATATTTACATCTTTCAATACTTGAAGCGCTGAGGCAGACTTGTCTTTCTTTAAGCTTCCCACCATGGCCCAGTCCCTCATTTCTGATGTTTCTTGGATGCTCGGAGCTCTGGGGAGCATTGGAGGTGCTGACAGCCTGGGACCCAGGCTCCCTCAGCCTAACGCCTCTTGTACATTTGGATTTCCCTTAAATTAATTTTAAAAAGCACTTAAGTACAATTTTTAAGAGAATTTTTTTTTTTTTTTTTTAATACCATGCAGACAACACAGGATGCCCAGCAGGCTCACCCACATTAGACAGGATGATAACAAGACACAAAATGATAATAGTCTGGGAGGGTTTTTTTGGGAGATGCAGGTTATTGGCTCAACTTACAAGCATTGATGTAAGGCCTGAATTCTCTCTCTGCTGAACCCAAATGTGAAAGTTGTGATGGCTTCAAAGGTAGTGGGCTGCATCCTGCCTTGAACACATTCATATCACTGACAAATTCCATGCTGGTATTTTAAAGCAAGCAGAAAAAAACTCTTTTCCTGAGGCCTGTGGTTCACATACATACTGTCAGGTACAGAGGGCTCATGTATGATTAACACAACCACGATGAAATGCTTTGCATAGATGAGTTTGAAAAGATGAATTGATGAAATCTGGAAAGGGAGAGTGACAGTCACAACACTTTTGCTTCCAGAGAAGCTTGTTCTTTACTCACACCTTCAAAAACATGGTATTGCTACTGCACTGTACCTAAAACATATTAAAAAGTGTATCTGAAATCGAGTGAGGGGGAAACAAGAGGCTGCTCTTCTTGCCCGTGATTAAGGCCCATTTCTGGAGCACACCAAAATTTCCACACGCTTCACTGGATTTTGGAAAGGCCCTAAGCACAAATACTGACTCCTTTACTCCTGGCACCTCAGCTCACTCCAGAATTTCCGAGGGAACTTGGCCCTTTAGGGATTGCCAAATTTTGCTGTTTCCTTCTTCCTGTACGTGTAAAAGCTCCAAAGCTCTCTGCACACTCAAATGCGAGTGAGATCAGGAAAAAGGCCCATTTCAAAACCCTCCACGCTCACTACCCAAGCGGACAAGTGGACAAGCCACCTGGCCTCAGCAGATCAAAAGGGACAGATTCTCCATCTCTCCACATCTCAGTGTTTTTCCCACCTCAGTTTCCCTCCCAGACAAGGCAGAGATTTCCCCTCGCTGCCGGGGAGGGCTGAGCACGGGCAGCCCACCCACGCAGCTGCGTCACCACCAGCGCTCCTGCCTCCGAGGCCCGAGCAACACTTCCACTGATTCACCAAACACCCACGGAGGGGACTATTCTTGGAGCCGATTTCCTTCCGTCTACTACATCTGGCCCTCCCGAGTCACCTTTAATTCATCATCAGCCGAGCCTGCGAGGGGGTAGATTTTTCGAGGGCTGGAGGAGCTGCCCCTGATTGCTGCAAGCTGTGAAACTTCATCTGTTTTCTCTGCCATGTTGTTCCACAGCCCTAAAGGCTCTGGAGCAGCGTTGTGCTTGCAGTCTCCTATATTCCCATCACATTGATTCTCCAGGAGACCACAGACCTACCCAGCACGGTGCCTCTCCTCCCTGAGATAGCAGCAGGAGGAGCTGTCACAGCGTGGTTCTCCCTTTTGCAATTCATGAGCTGGCTTTGACAACTCCGTTGCAATCACAGGAAATATGCTAAAATATTATAATGGCCCTATCGCCATTGAAGCCATTCTGTCCAACACCAAAGTTGGATTTCATAAATCAAAAGCAATCAGCTAAACATTTCCAGCTAAATACTTCCTTCCCTTTGATGAAAGCACTGGCAGATTCATAAGCCTCCTCTGTTGACCTGACAACAAAGTCAAAGCA
Organism: Melanocharis versteri; assembly: GCA_013397845.1. Lineage (NCBI taxonomy): Eukaryota > Metazoa > Chordata > Aves > Passeriformes > Melanocharitidae > Melanocharis > Melanocharis versteri. The sequence continues at coordinate 10,639 of VZTG01008549.1, read as the reverse complement.
ATCCTAGATATGTTTTTCCAACCGAACTTGCATTGCCAGTGTATGCAGATATCAGGAACTTCTTAAGGGATTCTCCTAAATAATATGAGGAATTGGGGATTAAACCATAACGTTTTCTTTCTCCCTGTCTCAGGCTCCATATCCTCAGCAGCAGAGCTGAGATTACAGCTCAAGCTCAGGATGTGGTACCAGGCAGCTGACAGCCTTTCTTCGTAGACAGATCAGAAATTTGGGGGGGGATTTCTTTGGGCCCTGGGAAAGCACAACGTGCTACACACATCCTTTACTTGCAGCAGGCACACCTGACAGTCACTTCTTATCACTCAAGTATCCCATTGTCCAAAGGTTAAGATTGGACATTTGGGGCTTTGACCCCATGGGAGAAGGGAAAACAAAACAGCCCCAAACTCAGGCAAATGATTGATGTCAAAATAGTATTTTCCTATGCTCAGCACACAAAAGAATGATGGCAGAAAACAAGGAGGGTCCTTCTTTCTGCAAAAGCCCTTCTGCATATGGCATTTCTGACAAATGCCATAGTTTTGCAATCATATTTTGAGCAACACCTGAAAAATGAATCAGAAAGTGAACATGTTACAACATGCCTTTCATCTGGAGGACTATTTTATATATATTTCATTAATTATCTTTCTGGCTTATGACTCACTCCTTATGTCTAACTGTACACCTATGTACACCTTCACAGAAATATCTGGGCCTGTTTCTGCAGTCCCTACACAAATAAAAAACCCACCCACTTGAATGGGGTCCCTTTTCAGATAAATCTGGCAAGACTGGGCCTTTGGTGCATACGTGCGAGTATCCTGCACATTCTTAAAATCATTAAAAAAATATAGTAGCTATAGGTTCATAAGCAATCAAAATCTAAACACAGTAAAACTGCACTTATTATAGTGAATTTACATTGCTCATTTATATGAAGCAAACAATGGAAAGGAAATGTCTGTGACCCTGTAATTACAGATCAACTGTAAATGCAGTTTTGCTTATCCTTTTGTCTGTCCAAAAGGATTTCATGCAATTAAAAAGAGGGATTTGCACTATTTCTATCAACATATGGATGCTTCTCAAGTACTTTCCCATCTTTTTTAACGTGCCTTTTGTAACGTATCAGACTCCTTTCGATTGATTTTGTTCACTTCGATCACCATAGTAAAGAAAAATCTCTCACTAAAGAAGGTAACCTTAGCAGAGCAGCAGCAGCAAAGCAAACCTGAAGTCACTACTAGTCCCAAACTCAGGCAGAATAAGGAGTAAGGGCTCTAAGTACCAGCTTCAGTGTCATTACTGTTATCATAAGACTTAATGCACAGCGAGACGGCCAACGTACAGTGTCACATTGCTCTCTAAATAGCACTTTCATCACAGCACTTCATTGTCAAAGCCCTTTGCACACAAATTTACAGAACACAGCAAAGACGAAGATCACTTTTGCATATTGAATCAAGGAAACCTTTTCACCCGCAGGTTCGTGAGCGTGCTGCCTATTTCACAGATAGACGATACGAGGGGGTGCTCGATAACACGCAGTGTAATTCTAAGACCTAAAACACAACACCACAAATAATATACTAAGCTTAAGCACTGGTCGTTCACCTGCCCCTGGCTGGTGTTTCCCAGGTGAGTTCTCACACCGTTTTCAAGGATGTGGGTTACTTCTAAGGCAATCAGATCTCGGGAGCCTAGTGTGAAGTAAATACGCTCTCACATACCATCCAGGTCACTGCTGGCCAGCAGGGACTTTTGAAATGGTGACCATCGTGCTTCACTTTCTTTGTGATCATTTTACCTGTAGTGTGAGCAAGTTGCACAGCTCTCAGCATAGCACAGAGGCTTTTAAAAGAAGCTTTGTGCATTCTTGCATCACAAAATCAAATCCAAGTCGATACTTGGATTTAAACCTTCTGCCCTTCCCTCAAAAAAAAAAAATCTTTCATACAGAACTTTAAACTTCAAATCCTTGATCAAAAGTCTTGTAATCTACATAAGACAAGACAAGGCAACAGCCCGAGTGCTTCTAAGAACTTAGACAGGGAAACTCTGTTCATCTAACTATGCCAGCACAGCTGAAACAAACCTTATCTCCTGTGTATGCAGTCATACCAGTATGAAAGGGCATATGCCAGCAGCCTACTACAACAAAAGAAACTCCAGCAACTTGTGGCATCTTTTCTGTGTCAGGATTTTGCCAACAGTAGCAGGTGAAAAATTAGGCTTGGCATACCTGACAGAACTACACTGATGACATCTAAAGAATACACCACCAGCTCTGTTACTATCCTAATAATATTCTCAATATACAAAAATGCCACATTAAAACATTTGACATCTCAAGATGCATAATTTTAAAATAAGCATCATAATCTAAGCCACAAAATAACTTCTCTGGATTTTAACTTCATTTCCTGACATTAAATTGTTACAAATACCTGAAAGTGTTAACTCGACCTGCACAACAGTGAATCAACATTCAGATACATTTACAAAGTCTTTAGTAAAAATCAACGAGGAAATGAGGTTTTTTTTTCTATCTTAAGCTGAACCAAAAAATCAACTTGTAAAATATAACTATTTAATCCCCTTGCTCTTCATTTTAAGAGAACCTTGTGAAGGAACTTGTTTCTTCAGCAAGGACTCCAATGTGATGCTGAGATGGTGGCTGTAGGAGTAAGCGCACACATTGCCATGTGTTAGCCAGAAGGAAAGCATCACAGACACGGAGAAAGGAAGCACAATCAGCAGAGGAGAACAGAAGTGCAAGACGCAAGAAGGAAGAAGAAAGAATTTCTAAAACAATATCACAACATGATTCACACAGTTACCTGTTGCTGTGAATGGGAGTTCAACATTCTGTTCTATCCTGGCTGAAAAAATTCATAAAGTGATTTTGTTTATTCCTAACACATCTATCTGCTATTTTTGATCAACACTTTGTGACATTACAGAACAAAGATCATAAGTTATATATCCCCATTAAGCTATAATGCTAAAGAGTATTTTCAAAAATCTAAAGGCCAGAGAACAGAGTGTTCAATAAAATCTGGCGATACCCCAAGGTACTCGATTCAGAAACCTATGTAAAGTCATACCGTCTATGCTAAAATTCTCCACCACCGTTTTTCCTCAAAAGTTTGGTGCTTTTATTCATAGTGAAATGATAAATATATTAATGTGCTCTATTTATCCCTAAATCTATTGTAAATGTGCTTCTCATCTGACTTGCTTTCCACGACAGTGTGTACCCTGGGGCACAGGAGTTTTGCTTCTCCTACACTGTTGTGGACTCGACTCTGCTAGCAGGAAAGATGCTGGTATCCTAGATCTTATGGGATGCAATGCCTTGAGGAAATTTATATCGAACAATTATTGCATAATCTCGGGGTGTAACAAAACCTCCTACACCTTACACAGGCCATCGAGCTCCCGCCACACTCTCGCAGCGCCCCTGTCAGCTGCAGGTCCCCGTGTGAACCCGCAGGATCCCCTTGCTGTGCATGTGGAGGAAATTGAATATTTCCGAGGGCATCGCGTGGAAGCCGGGGCGAGGCTTCACGTTGTCGTAGTAGTGGTGAGTTATAAAAATCCCTGAGGGGTTCATGGGGAAGGCCCAGAAGCCGAAGAGGTGCACCTCCTCGCAGAGCTCCAGGGCCGCAGTCACCAGGATCAGCCCGGTGCTGACCCGCTTGGCCCGCACGCCCTGGCCGAGCCAGTAGCGCGAGACGTTGATGAGATACTGGGGGTGGAAGTAATAAACCGCCTGCTGGGACTCGAAGTCGTCCAGGACGTACTTGACCCGGATGGACACGTCCGTGTTGCGCGTGTTGTAGAAGGCCGGCAGCAGCACGGACGCGTTCTCGTACACCTGGAGCACGTCGTAGAAGGGCTTCCTCCACTTCTCCAGCTTGTGGAATCTGAAGGGGAGAGGGTGTGAGGGATGGTCAGCCCGGATCCAGCAAGAAGCCCCCAGCGGGCTCTTGCTGAAATATTTCTGACACAGAGGTCACTGAGGTGATGCTTCAGTTATCAAGGGGAACGTGCTTAGGTTTGTAGCCACAGCATCAGCATGAAATGTAGGGTAAAAATCCAGGGGATAAAAAAATTCATGGTAACTTCATTAAACACTGGACAAACCTTGTGGACGTTTCTGATAATGTCTCACTTCTCATGGCACTGTTAGAAGTATGTAATTTTTCCAAGCTATGTAATGCACCATGCAGTGCAGAGCTGTATAAAAAAGTGGTGAACACCAAAGCTAGCAAGTGTTTAAAATGTCTAACTGTAACATTTTTAAAAGAAATCCAAAATCAAACAAATTATTTTATGTTGCTTGAGAAAAGAAACACATTCCCCCACCAAGAAAGGAAAGCAGTACTGAGCCTCATGGTGCCAAATACGTCACAAGGTAGCATTAGGGCATGAAGAAATTTAAAATTAAAATCATCCAGCCAATCCTGTCTACAAAGTTTTACTGACATTTCTTTAAAACATGTGACAACTTGTGTTACTTTATTTACTTGATGATCTTAATTTTCAAACCTTAATGACTTTGATTCTATGACTTCAGCATTTATGGTGAGATCCAGTGTCTTTCACCTTGAATGTTTTTAAGACACCTGACTGAGATTTGCAAGCAGAGCACAAGACTTCCAGGGGAAAGATGGCTCCATTGTTTTAATTTTAGTTCATTGCCTTTCCATTTTCTATCATCAAAGTGCAGGTTTAAGTGTTTAACACATTTCTACAACTTGCTACTTATTCTGCACACTGAATAACTTCAATTCAGAATGAAATATATGATTCATAGTGATGGTGTAGGGTAGGATTTGGGAAAAAATTCTGTGTAAGAGAACTAAGTTAAAGGTAGATTTTGGAAATCAAGAGAAATGAAAATACAAAAAAACCAGAAATAACCTCTCAGTGATTATACTGGGATTGACAGTCACGACATCTGTCTTCACTCCAACGTCCATGAAGTATTTCTCAGATATAGGAGGCAAATTGCATCTATAAAGGAGAGAAATTAGTAAGAAAGTTAAAAAATTCCTTGCACCTTTTCAGGACTAGAAAATAGCATTTATTTAAGCATTTCTGCCAAGCAACAAATCTAGAAACAGAGTGATAATTTAAAATTGTATCAAAACATGTCAATGCCCAAACTATGAAATAATCTAACAAGTTTTTGAGGGCTGTGTGAAGACCTCTCTTGTTCCCCCACCTGTGAGAGATGAGCCCTCTTTGCCAGTGTAGCCAATGCTCATTTTACCTCCTTAATAGCAATATACCTATTTACTCTGGCAGTTCAGGATGAGAAATGGGATGAAGCTCCAAGGCCAATCAGCCTATAAAATCAAAGGCTTGCTCAGCAGTAACTGAGATGTATTCAATAATTAATAAACTATATCTACAGCACCGCCTTTAGGATGCTTTGGTTTATACCCAGGAGAATTTAGGGGAAATGTTCCACAAGAGACAAATCAATCCAAACCTAATTAATCCCAAACTATCTGCTTCCCTTCCTTTTCCATTTATAAGCATCTCCCAGCACAGTGTAAGAGCAGCAATTCTGACTCTACAGGTTCACCACAGGACATCAAAGTTATTAGAGGCACACTTGTAAGATTTGCAAGCCTTGGCTTTGCCCAGCCTCCACTCACCTTGGCCTTGTCCTAGATACATCATCTCACAAAATTTAGAGCATCCCTCAAGAGATGCTGAAGTTACTGAAACGCACGCTCACAAGCTACCACACTGTCTTTGCTTCCAAAGGAAATCCAGCTGAAAAAAACCTTCAGCATGTGTTTTCAGGGGTAAAACGTGGCCTGGCAACTGGTTTTACACTCCGTTTAAGGTAAAGTTAGGCACTGAGGGACACTTTGAAAGCTTTTTGAAGTGATCTGCAAACCTCAATAAAAGCCGTCACTGCTAAGATCCCCATATCTCAAAAATACTGCTGTGCCTCATTCTCAAAGTTCTCCATATTTCTGTAGAACAGGGCTGAGCAAAATCAGGGAGAAAACTGTGATGGTATTTAGGGTAAGAGACGCTTCGTGTTTTCACAACACCACAGTTCAGCTGTCAGGATAATTTCCCAGTCAAAGAGAGAGGACAGTTTGGGGAGCAGAAGAATGCACAAAATTCCTTCAAAGTCCTTCTCACACTCAAGAGGTTCACATTCACCTTCCAGATAGTCCCTCTTTATCAGGTCAAGGAATGGTTTTTTGCTATCTTTCTCATAGACAATGCCATTTCTAACACAGTTTCCTCTGTTGGGTCATGCAACTCAAGTCCTTGGGCACTCCCAGTTCCACCTAGCACTGGGCGGGTTATAGTCAGATCATATTTGAGGAAGGTTTTCAAATAATCAATATTCCTGAACAAGAAACTCCCACCAGAATTGAGAGTGACTGAATTTGTTGAAGGCAGTAATGCCTTATAAAAATGATCCCATCTGCACGAACTGTACTTTCATCATACGACTCCAAAAACTCATCCCTGCCAGGAGAGCAGTCGCATCTCTAAATTCACCTAGTGTTTCACCACAGAGCTCTGCTCTGGCCAGTAGGTGGAGACAGACCATAACTACTAGTAAATGCAATTCTGGTGTGTATTTTATAAATTCTATTGTACTATAATTAATTGCTTTCAGATTTTACTTCACAGAACAATCTCGGCTGCATCCTGCTGACCACAAGAAAATATTTCCCCAAGTGTCCTGAAGGTATTGCTGAATGTTATCAGGGCTCCCTAGGCAGCTTGTGAAGTGTTTTAAATTGTTTCACTGGTGACCAAGATGATGATTCCTGATAGCTTGGTGCAGTGGTGACTGGAAAGCAGATGTGTTCAGACCTGACCTTAAACACAAGCTTTACTTTAAAGCTGATGTCAGCAGACCTTAAGTTTTGAAACACTGACACATCTTTGTGCATGATCCATATTTTGGAGATGGCAAACCAGGGGTTTCTTTGGCACAAGTACTGGTAGATTTATTCATATTCCAGTTCTACCTAAAACTCTATTTATTTGTTACTGTTACAAAACACAACCCAATTTCTAAGTTCTGCAATAATGTCCTCTCTTTTTGTACCAGTTTTGGTACAGTTCAAGGAAGAGTAACAGTGGTAAAACAGGACCTCCACTGAAAGTCCTTAAACATAAATGAGATTTGCCAGATATATTCCAGCTTCTGCTTAAAAACTTGCCGTCTCCAGGTGTCACATGGACTGCTCCTTTCATCCGTACTGATGGTTATGATCCAACAAAACAGCAGGGAATCTACAGTAATATTTAATATATATGGGGTAAACTAGGCTTTTAAGAAAAAAATTGTGTGAAGCCTGGAATTTCTCACAGATTTTTTTCATTGAAAACTAAGACAATAGTTTTCTATAAAGTTGGGATAAGAGGCAGGCACAAAGGTCTGAAAACAATGAGTGCTGAAGGTAGGACTTGTAAAATCTTCCCATGTGATGTCAAATTAAATTAAGACTGTACTGAACCAAAATCTGATCTAATTTTTGCTGGTATGAAGTCAGAGAAATTAATTCTTTTATGCGCAGTTATTCTAAACTGACAACAACACACCCAGGATCAGAAAATAGGCCAACTGAAATAAAGAGATTTTTCTTTTCTAGAGAACAAGTCATGAATCTGTGAGCTAGCGGTCATATGCCATGACCCAGGCAAAGAGCTTAACAGGATTTAGAGAGGGATTAGTCATGCATATGAATAATAAAAAAATCTTTCTCATATATATTAAGGATTGTAAAACTGCTGCTGGACTCTCTTATCCAGGGACACTCATCATGGGACATCCCAGTTTATGCAAAACCTGGATGATTCCACATATAGTGAGGTGCAATGAAGACACTTAACCTTCAAAGTTATTCTGGTGACTCTGGAGGCCCTGGATTGATTATTAATTACTCTAAGTCCTATTATTGAGCACCTGACCTCTGCACCAGTCCAGAAACACACCTCATGAGGCACACAAGCTGTGAGATATTCACATCTGACCAAGCAGCTTGTCACTCAATAGAGGTTGTACCTCTGGCTCAGATCTGCCCCAGAAAATCATGGCCAGGTTCATGGGACACTGCTTGTAGGCTAATGTCCACAGAAGGATAAATCCACAACCTGAGTGGCAGGGGATGTCCTGAAACAGAGCATTGGATTTTGGCAATAAGTCAGTGATTAACCCCAAGGAGTTAGGGAGAAATAATTCCTCAAAGCATAATTTTAAAATAAATATTATAAAGTAAGATGTTTGGGGTTTTTTGGGTTGTTTGTTTTCCGGGGTTTTTTTTTTGAAACACAGCTTTTTGTGCAAGAAGCAGGCTTGACACGGCCAATTTAGCAAATGTCATGTTTCCCTGTGAGAGAGAATAGCTTTGCAATACTCTATTTGTCATTAGAAAAAGCAGGAAGAGAAAACTGGAGCTGCGGTGGTTACCGAAACACAAAGTCTGCACTGTCAATCTCCCGGCCACATCTGCTGTTCTTCAGAATTCCTCCGTTCCCAACCACTGCACATCTCTTAAACTGGGAGCGGTGGTACGGCATGTCCTGCAACAGCACAGCAAGGAAACAGTTAAAGACCCCAAAACATGGAACCAACAAGTCTCTTTTTCACTTTTTCCTTTCTTTTTTTTCTGTGCAGCTGAGCCTTGCTGCCAAAGCATTAATCATAGGATGATAACACTCGTTCTGGGGTGCAATATTCCCTGCACATAAAGTGGCGGGATATTTTGCTGTGCAGTTAGAGATGGCACGGGCAACAAACCCAAATGGAAAAAAAAAAAAACAACCCAAAACTTTTTTCTTCCTCAGATTCAATAACATAAGGAGTAATTTTAGACGCTTGCTTTCCCCTTTGATTTCCACACGAGGGCACAAACCATAAATTAGTGTAGCCCAGGCACTGTTTTCTGAGCTGCCTGCAAAGCGCTCGCTCCTCAGGCTCTGGTGTCCTGCTTTTGGGAAGTCTGAACACAGAGCTCCAGAGCAGCCAGTAAAGCCCAAGAAGTCTGCCAGACAGCAGATTGCAGAAAGCAGCCCAAATTTTAGTGCTTACCGACACTAATTGTACTAATAGTATTAATAATTATTAATTAGCATTTGCACTACCAGCACTGCCTTTGGTCAGGCGCTTTTTTGGCCTTGTGGAGGATGCATCTTCCTGTAATCTCTGGGCAGAATTCTGCCTCCACACACAGACATGCAGCTGCTGCCGAAGCCAGAGAGTGAAAATCACATCTTGAGAGCAAACTGGGCTGTTAGGGTGAGAGGGCTGTGACGCAGAACTGAGCCACGCTACACCTTATGAATATGTAGGGCTGTGCTTATGTAAGCATGAGAGTGCTCGTTTTTGGTACATACATATTTTATCAATAATCTCATGCCGCAAACTACAGAGGGATGCAGGAGTGGCTTGACGTTTCTGGGTGATTATTCCCCGGGTCTTTCCACAGCATCCATAAGCCACAAGGCAAAAAGGGCATGCAATTACACCTGTCTGAGAAAAGCAGCATCTGTCAGACAGAGAGGAAATACGGAGCTGTCTGTGCTTTATGCAGTGATTTCTTAACACAACGCGCCTCGGCAGCCCTGGAAGAGAAATCAGAAGCCAGCTGCCCGTGCTTAGCACAAGGCTCTTGCCCCTCCAGCGTTGCTGCTGTGCTTTCAGCCCTTTATTTCCTACATTTGCCAGGCTACAGCCCTGCTCCTACGCAGAGGGTGGCTTTGGCCACTGCCCAGTGACTCCCAAAGGCATTCTGGCATGTAATAACACCTTCACAGCATCCTGATCGTACCTGGACCAACACCACGGCAGCTCTAGCACACTCCTAGCAGAGCTCAGGCATTCTGTCTTTGCTGCACTCATCTGCCTAATCGGGCAGGGTTTTGAGGATAATACTCCTGGACTTAGATGCGCCCATTCTTTGCACGTCTCCAGATGCCAAAGTGCTTTCCTGGATCCGAGCCTTTCCCCTGCTTCTGCCCCAGCTCCCCATGTGCACGTCCAGATAACAGCACTTCCCTGACTCTCAGCAGTGCTCAGAAAGCCACAGGATTAGAAGGAGTTGGACCCTGAAGGACGGGCTCAATGGCACAAATCTAAGTACTTAACCTGAATATACGCCTGACTTTTGAAGAGGGATCAGTTTCAGCTACCCCCTGCAAGTATCCTGCTGTAAATTGGAGGGGTGTGCCTCCTGATAAATCTGCAGCCACATCAGCCCGTTCCTGCACATCAGTCACTATGTGCAGAGGGAACTGCCCACTGATTATAACCTTGAATGCCCCTGGAGGTCAAGCATTATTTGCTGTAAAGGTTTTGAACAATCATTATGATGAATATTCTTAAAAACTATGAAGCCCGTTCACAAATAATCTGCAAACAGAAACCGGTATAAAAATAATAATTGTGAACACGAATTATAAAATAATCATGCCAAAAAGAGAAGCAGACCTACCCCTGAATGTCGGATTTATTATAGGTGAATATTATACTTTAAAAGAGTTCTGATCAGTAAGTGTCTCTTTTATCTAGCTTTCTTATTTCATTAGCCACTTTGCTCCTAAATCAGCAGTAATCTGCAGGAAATTACATACACACACA